>JAGSPU010001203.1:0-32473 GCA_019321725.1 Paulownia fortunei | reverse complement strand
AGGACATGCTGGTTTTTATAGAAGATTTATCAAAGATTTTAGTATAATATCTAAACCTTTGTGTAATCTTCTAACAAAAGACACTATTTTTAAATGGACTGAAAACTGTGAAAATGCTTTTGTTAAGCTTAAAAGCATGCTTACGTCTGCTCCAATCATGCAGCCTCCAGATTGGACTTTACCTTTTGAAATAATGTGTGATGCTAGTGATTATGCTGTTGGAGCTGTCTTGGGACAAAGAAAAGATAAAAAACCATATGTTATTTACTATGCAAGTAAAACTTTAAATGGTGCTCAATTGAATTATACAACAACTAAAAAAGAATTACTTGCTATAGTTTTTGCATTGGATAAATTTCGATCTTATCTTGTTGGCTCACCAATTGTTGTTTCCAGTGATCATGCAGCTTTGAAATATCTTTTGTCAAAAAAAGATGCTAAACCAAGACTGATTAGGTGGATTCTCTTACTCTAGGAATTTAATGTTACTATTCGAGATAAAAAGGGAGTAGAGAATGTAGTGGCTGATCATTTGTCAAGATTTGTTTGTGATGACTCGTTTCAAACCACACCTATTAATGGCACTTTCTCTGATGAACAACTATTTAATGTTTCTATTTTACCTTAGTTTGCTAATATTGTTAATTTTCTTGTGACAGAAAGATGCCATCGCATTGGAACTCTCAAGACAAAAAGAAGTTTTTGACTGAGGTTAAAAAATTTTATTGGGATGATCCATACCTATTCAAATATTGTCCGGATCAAATCTTTCGAAGATGTGTGCCTGACAATGAGATAGGTAATATTGTCAAATTTTTTCATTCAGAAACATGTGGTGGTCATTTTTCTGTAAAGAAAACTACTGCAAAAATCTTGCAATGTGGATTTTATTGGCCAACTCTTTTCAAAGATACTTACACTTTCTGCAAAAGTTGTGAAAATTGTCAAAAGTTAGGGTCCCTTTCAAAGAGAAATATGATGCCCCTACACCCTATCCTAGTGATTGGAATCTTTGACTGTTGAGGTATTGATTTTATGGGGCCATTTCCATTATCATTTGGTTTTCTTTACATATTGGTTGCCATAGATTATGTTTCAAAATAGATCGAGGCAATTCCTTGTCGAAACAATGATCACAAAATAGTGATAAATTTTGAAAGAAAATATTTTAAGTCGATTTGGAATTCTTAGATCTATTATCAGTGATGGGGGAAAACATTTTTGTAACAAAGTTTTCGAAACTTTAATGAAGAAATATGGAATCATACATAAAGTTGCAACCCCTTATCACCCTCAGACAAATGGACAAGTTGAACTTGCAAATAGGGAGATAAAATAAATTTTGGAGAAAACAATTAACCCAAACCGTAAAGATTGGTCTCTTAGACTTACTGATACACTTTGGGCATATAGAACTGCTTTCAAAACATCATTAGGCATGTCTCCTTATAGGATAGTTTATGGAAAACCTTGTCATTTACCTGTTGAACTTGAACATAAAGCTTATTGGGCAATCAAAATGTTTATCTTCAACCTTGATGAAGCTTCAAAATTGCGCAAAATTGCAAATCAATGAACTTCAAGAACTGAGAAATGATGCATATGAGAATTCTAAAATTTATAAAGCAAAGAATCAAAGATTTTCATGATAATAAAATTTCAAGAAAAATATTTGAGGTTGGTCAAAAGGTTTTGCTTTATAATTCTCGATTGCATTTGTTTTTTTGGAAAATTGAGATCAAGGTGGAGTGGTCCTTTTGTTGTAAAAAAAGTATATCCTTATGGGGCGATTGATATTGAGAATCCTAGAAATGGTAACATATTTAAAGTAAATGGACAAAGAGTTAAACCATTTCTAGAAAATCAATTTTCACAAGAGGAAATTCTTTTTTCTTTCTAACCCTTGTTATGATTAGTGTTGTATATACTCATTTTTCTGATATTTTTTTTATTTATTTATTTTTTTTCTTCTCTTTTAATTTTTTTTTCTTTTCCCGGTTAAATGGCGAGATAACGTACTCTGTGGCTATAAAAGTCGGACTTGTCAGTTTCCCAAACAACTGAAATCTTTGTACAAATTTTCTTTACTTTTCTCATTCTCTTTCTGTTCTTTTCAAAATGGGTGACATTTTTCTAACTCTCAAGAAGCGATTTCCTTTTCTTCCGAAAAATGCAATTTTGAAAATTTATAAAATCAGGATTGAAAGATTGAGGATGCTTATGCACAAGGGCATTCCGGAGGACATACGATGGATAATTGAAGCAAAGGTCAGGGCAGGTGAGTTTTCACATGAGTTTCCAGATTTACTTACTAGATACATGTCTGGTTTTGGTAAAATCACATATTCAAAAAAACGAAGGGCGAAAAAAATGAAAGTTTGTCATATTTGTGCTAGATGGACTTGCAACACAAAGTGTCGTTCTTTAGGAATGGTCTCTAAAAATCGAGAAGATAAACTTAAATTCATTATGGATGGACTGAGTAAGGAGTCTTTAGATCATATTATATTGACTCTTGAGACGCATTTATGTGGATGGTACAATGTGCAATTCTTGATTTATGGGATCATTTTCGAAATGAATATGAGCTTTATAGTCTTGGGAATCTGACATTAAAAGACCTTGTTGCCAGTTTATAAGAAAACTGGATGGAAAGCATATCCTCGACCCATATAGGGCGTTTAAGCCGTTACTGGACATAAAACCAGAGGAAGATGTGAGCCACAATCACAACTACATGTACATACACGTGTTAGTAGGTAATTTTTAAATTTCGTATGTGTCCTTATTTTCAACCTTTTTTGACAAAAGAAAAAGACATGCAATAAATGTATCCCCTATTCACACCTCAATAAATATCACCGTACTCACTCTATTTTTGCACAACTTATTTTCAAAAAAAAAAGAAAAAAATGGAAGTTTCTTCAACTCGCAATTTTAATTCCATTTGTGTTTTTTGTGATCCAATCTAGGAAAAAATGGTGTTTTATAGGGGCAGCCAATAACCTTGTTGAACTTTAGGAAAAGAAAAATTCATTTAGTGTATGGGGGAGACAGTTTGGGGTTAATGGGGAGTGTTGCTATTTCTGCTTATGTAGGAGGTGTCAAAGTTCTGGGAGTTATCCCAAAATCTTTAACAGTATAGAATATCACATGTATGACCATTGGAGATGAGCTAAAAGTATATATATTCATGACAGAATGCCTAACATGTTAAACAATGCGGATGCATTCATCATTCTATCTGGCGGTTTTGGTACACTAGAGGAATTATTCCAAATTGTCTCTTGGGCACAACTCAACATTCACCAAAAACCATAGGTATTCTTAATGTTAATAGTTTTTATGATGGTTTGCTATCTTTTATAGATCATACTGTGAAAAAAGGTTTTATTTCAACTTCTGCGAGAAGAATCATCATTTCTACTCCGGCACCTGACCAGCTGATTGATCAACTTCTAGCATATGTGCAAAACCTGATCCAACCTTGGCTAATATGGATTGGTCCAACAGGAACAATGGTCGAAAACGCAAATTGAAATTGAATCTCAGTCTGTGATACTTATTGTTAATGATTTTATCTAATAGTATGTATGTTTTTTTTTTGTTTCAGCTTTATTAGCCGCATTTTAGGTGATATCTTCAAACTCTACTTTCCTGTCTAGTTTTGACATTGGGGACAATGTCTCGATTAGGTTGGGGGGAGGGATAATTGATATCATGACTTGTATATTAAATGTGTGTTTTTCTAGTATTTAAAAAAAAATAAAATAAAATAAAATAAAATAAAAAAATATAAATCAAACGTGTTTTTTTATGGGTCCGTTGAAAGCATGAAAAAAAGATGGTTGAGTAAAGGGTAATTGTAACACTCTTGAGACGCATCCCTATTTTTTACATAACATGACAGGTTTGTAAAGTTTTTAATAAATGTTTTGAATTACCAATTATTATTTTTTTGAGTCGTATAAGTTCTTCCAACTTCAATGATTAAAATTAAGCATGAATAATATGGTTTGATTGATGATGGGTTGTTGTTTTGGACTTTTATGTTGTTATTTGGTTAATATATTTTTGTGATAATTATACTCAAATTTTATTTTGCACAAATAGTTATGTTTTTTGTGTGAAGACAATCATGTCAAAATAGATAGTTCTTATGCCATTGCTCTAATCATCACTTGAATTTTCAACATGTAGGGGTTGAGTATTAGAACTTTTACTTTTGGTCTGTCGAGGCGAACGACTGATAGTGCACCACTAGAAAAATGATTAAGGCATTAGGATTTCTAACACCATTGCCAAATCAGCTTGTTCCCTGTATGATGTTTCAAGAAAACATCCTCATAGTAAACCACTTTGAGCCTTACAATAAATAAATATTTTTTTTTTGTAACCATATCTTTTTACCTAGCCTAAATACACTATTATCCAACCCTTGTTCTAAAAATGATTGGAGTTTAAGAGACATTCAATTGACAGCTTGAACTTACAAAAGAAATTCAGGTTGGAATAGAAGATAAGTGTGGGGGAGTTTCTTTTAAAAAAAAAAAAAGAAGTTGCAAAGTGCTACAAGTTGCAACTAAAAATGAGATGTTGCAAGATGAATAAAAGGGGTCCAATTCAATAACAATAGACTCTAGTGTGAAATTTGTGGAGTTGGAAAATTCTTTATCGATAAATTTTATGTCTCTAATTCCATGAAGTTTTAGAACCTTTGTTGCATCCTATCCTTTTATTTCTTAGCTACATCACCACCCTTTGGCCCCATTACAACCTTTGTTGAAGACCTTTTGATTTCGTGTGGTGCCTTCAGTGTAGTGGAGATTTGCACCAAAGGAAGAGCCTATGATGTTTAACTTTTCTATTAGAGATTGGGTGATGGTTTTTGCAAGATTTTATGAGAATTCACTTATTTGAAGCATGCATAGTTTCATCACTATTGACATTAACTGTCTACACACACACTTGAGTATGCTTATTGTGGAAATGTATTGATTTTTGAATGACTAAGAGTTAAACTCAACACTTGTTTGATTTTATTTCCATATTACTTTGTTGCTTCATGAGAATAAAAGTTGGAAGATAGTTATTATAGGTGTTTGTAGGTATCACTGCTGGAAACCTTCACGAGACTATAACTCGTCCTCTATGGGCCACCTAGGGGTTTAAAGGCTTGTTGCATATGCTAAATGCAATCATGATTTCCTACAAAAGTGGATTAGTTTATGTTTATTTTAAGCTTGCTCGAGGACAAGTAAGGGTTAAGTGTGGGGGAATTTGATAAGTGCACATTTTGACATATTTTTCTATCAAATCCTTTATACTTTTCTTGCTTTATTCTTATTAATATTCTTGTTTTATTAATGTTTTGTGTTAGGGAATAAATGGAAGCATGTTTTCAGACTTATGCACTTTTTGTAATTTGAGCATAACTTCATGATCAAAAGCCCTATGGACCTGAAGATTATTTCATTTGAAAGACAAGAGATAGAGGTACAACTTTTATGTTGGAAGTTTAGCCTAATTCAGTCTTTATGATAGTAGAAAATTCGTCCAAGTAGTTGCACAAAATGGATCACCAAAATTCGGATCAGAGTTCAGCCCAGTATTGACTTATTTCACCAATTCGGTTATATATCTTGAGCCCAAATTTATTTTGGTCTGAAATTCTGATATGTTATACCTAATAGGTAAATAAACAAGTTTACTGAAGACAAGATGGTATGAAAATGTGTCAAAATGGTAAAACTATAGGCTGCAAGTTGCTGCTGATGTTAAAGGGCGGCTCCTTCATCCGACCGCCAAATTTGACAAAAGATATATGAAAATATATCAGCTCTGAAAGATCTACAATTTTTATTCTTCACGTATCTTGAAAATCTGGCTGTGTCTAATCGAAAAATGTAATTGAATTCAGTGGATGAGAAATTTGTGTAACAACTTACCAACTCTTGGAAACTAGCATACCACTTGATTAACCCCTCCATTATTTGTTTGGCCTCTAGCTTACTCCAAGTACTATAAATAGGCCATATATTAAGCTTGTAAGAGGTTGGGGGAAAAGGGTTTTTTTAGGCTAAGTTATCTAGTTTGTATGTTTTCTAGTATTGTAAGTTTTCTAGTATTAATAGAAATGCATTCTCTAGTTTCTCTTATATTTTTAGTCTTTGTTACTTTTATTATGTCTTTCTAAATTTCATTTTGCTGAGGAAAAAGGGTGAATCTCTTGATGGAGGAAGAGAAATGGTTATAAGGGTAGAAATTATTTAAGTATGTTATATTATTATTTTTATTTTTGATCTAAACCCTACTTGTTTTGTGGTGATTCTTGATTTATGTATCTCCAATGGCACAACAAATACTTGGGTTCATTTAGCTTATTGTACGGTTTTACCCCACCGACTGCTAATGTGAAACTTTGATTTGTTGTTGACGAAGGAGTACATAAATGCTTGATCCCATAAATAAGTGTTGACGTTAAGAGATAATTTGCAATAGTAAGACAATATCATGATTACCTTATTGCATGAGTTACTTGATAATATCTTCCCATTGGAACCTTCATTATGTATGGATTCCAATTGTGGCAATTAATAGAGGTAAAAAGAATAAATAATCATTTCTCTATCCAAAACTCAAGAGTGGATCCCTAATTCTCAGTACTTTTATTATTTCGATTTTTCTTTAGTTACATCATACATTAATTGTTCATATATTTTGATTCACATCAACTCCATCTTTTTAGAAATATAAACTTGAATTCTTCAAACAACTTCCCTGTGGATCGACCTCGGACTCGCGAAAAATTTATTACTTCCTACAACCTGCACTTGGGTTTGCAACCTTAAAGTTGTAGCATCTAACTTTTTGGTTTAAATCATCTACTCAACTTATTGACTTGAGCATCGTAGGGTCCTCGTCGGGCACCCCCCCAGCACCCCTGACGTTTGTTTGTGATGCAGGTAGTGAATCACTAGATTCCCAACTCCGCAGATCTACAACTCATCAGCTCTACAAGTATAAGGTAATTTTCATATCATTTTTGCGCCGTCTGTGGTAACGCTACTACTTGATCAGTGAGAAATACAGACCAGATCTAGAGCAGCTCGAGACTAGCACCCAAGGAGGTGACTTACCAATACGGAGGGCTTGAGGTCCTGCACAGGATGCCCAGAATGATGGAGGAGATCGACGACTACCACCTGACAATCACAGGAACCAACCTCCACCACGTCAGGGTGAACCAATGATCTACATCACTGACAAGACACTATGGAGGATGATCAAGGAAGTAAGTGCTGCTAAAGTTGTCGCCCAATTTGCTACAACCCATCATAGAGAGCACTCTTCGGTGACCCGTCCAAGGAAACTGCACTTCCACTCCAACCCTAGAGTGGGATGACTCAAGGCCCACAGCTCTACATCGCAAGGCCTCTGAAATATGTGAGGAGATGAGCAGTCGTGTCTCTCAACCAGAAAAAAAGAGTCAAACTATGAGGTGACGACAAGGCGACACACACTATACCATTGACTCATTCACAGGGATCACACATTCACATCGTGGAACCAACTTACCCACCCAAATCACATACTTTCATGGAGAATGCCACTCTACTAACAGTTGTTCCTCCGAAGCGCAGTCTATTTTCTATGGCTATCTTAGCAGAGTTTCTCCCTATAGGGGTCAAGATAGCCAACTTAGCAAAGTATGACAAAACTGGTGATCCTCATAAACACCTCAATAGGTTTTACGCGAAGGCTGACCTAAGGGACTTAAGCGATGTCGTCTACTGTAAGATCTTCAGAACCACGTTGATCAAGTGGGCTCTAACTTGGTTTAATCAGCAACCTGGAGGAACAATTACCAACTTTGAGCAACTTATACAGCGGTTCCTCCATCAGTTCTCCATCAATTGTAAATATCCAAAGACCACTGCATACTTATTCTCGATCATCTAGATATTTTGTAGAAGGTGTCCATGAGGTCCCCCACGTCAACCATGAGTTGCTATTAGGGATAATGTAACAAAATCTCTACCACGGGAGATTCAAAGAATCCACAACATGAAAGCCTCCAGTGACACTTGAAGAGTTGTTGTTAAAAGCTGAAAAGTATATCCACATTAAAGAGATAATGGGACTGACTGCTCTAAGAAAGAGAAAGCAACGAGATGAAGAAAGACCAGATGGAGAAAGAAGGACAACAGACGCCCTTCCCTATTAACCACACATACTAAATTTACTTCTATCAATGCTCGATTGCCTGAAGTTTGGGTGGTAGTAAAGCAACAAGGCTTGATCCAACCACCTCGTCCATTGAGAAAAAGTTTTAAAAGGGAAAAATCCGACAAGTATTGCCATTTTCATAAAGATAGAGGGCATACTACTGAGGATTTTTTTCATTTGAAATAAGAGATTGAGAGGCTGATCTGTAAAGGCCACCTAACTAAGTTTGTAGATAAAGCCCTTGACAACCGTTGTGATCGACATCGACATGATGCTACTAAGCAATACGAGCAACCTAAAGAGTAAAATAGAGAGACTAGATAAAGGCATAGGGGCCGAGGATGAGAAGAAAACCTACCTACTGTAGGAGTGATAACGGTCATCTCCACGGAGCCAGCGAGCGAAGACTCGTCGAGTGCTAGGAGAGCCCTAACACATGCAGCAAGTAGAGCTAATTCTCACACCCCATCTAATCATCCATTCGAGCAAGTACATCACCTACAAGGGCCTGTAAATGAGCTGACATTTGGAGAATTTGACTTAGAAGGATAACGAGAGAAACACAATGACACCCTTGTTATCTCAGCAATTCTCTCCAACTTTTAGGTGAAGAAGATTTTAGTTGATAGTGGGAGCTCCACATACATTATCTTCCATGATATATTCCTAAAGCTCGGCATCAACAATGCTCAGTTGGGCCCAATAAACACCCCACTGACTATATTCAGAGATAAAGTAGTGGAGACACTAAGAGAAGTTGCCTTACCCTTTTCCCTAGGATCTTATCCTATGAGAGTTACAAAAATGGTGAAGTTTCTGGTGGTCAATGCCCCTTCAATGTATAACATGATCTTGGGGAGACCCAACTCGAACTTATTTCATGATATAACCTCTACCTACTGCATGAAGCTAAAGTTTTCAATGAGTCGGTGAGGCCATCAAAGACCAACGAATGGCTAGGGAATGTTACATAAATACTTTGTAAAAAACATCTCAAAGTTTGAAGACACAAGGGGGTGGTGATGACCACCCCCAAGAAAGAAAAGTAGAAGCTTGTATATTCCATCAAGAAAAAGCTGAAAAATAAGGAGATACATGAAGAAGAAAGAAAGAAGCTCGAAAATATAAGGCTAAAAGCCATTGAAGAGCAGAAGATAATTGAGTTGGTCCCTAAAGACCCTTCAAAGACAACAAAAATCAGAATTAGACTCGAACCAAAAGTTGAAAAGAACATAATTGCCTTTCTTAGGCATAATATTGATGTATTTGCTTGGGGTATGGAGGATCTCGTAGGGATACCCCTAGAGCTAGCACTCTACCAACTTAATATTAATCTAAACATAAAGCCAATAAAATAGAAGAAGAGAACCTTTAGCCCTAAAAGAAGCCAACACATCAAAGAGCAGATTGATAAGTTATTAGCAGCAAAGTATATTTGACCAGTTCGATATCTAGAATGGTTGCCAAATGTAATGCTCGTATCCAAGCCTGAAGGCAATTATCACCTCTACATAGGCTTCACGGACCTCAACAAAGCTTGCCCAAAAGATCCATTTCCACTCCCACGTATAGATATGCTAGTGGACTCACATCAGGGTATGAGCTAATGAGTTTTCTTGATCTTTATCAAGGATATAATCAAATCAAACTAGCCCTAGAAGATCAAGAGATGATAAGTTTCATAACTGACTAGGGGATCTACTATTATTAGGCGATACCTTTTGGCTTGAAAAATGATGGAGCTACGTATCAACGCCTAGTCAAAGCATATTCGCATACTTGATCGGGTGCAATATGGAAGTATACATTCATGACATGCTTGTCAAGAGTAGGCGCACTTTCAACCACATATCAGACTTATAGGAATGCTTCACTATGCTACGAGCATATCATATAGAGCTTCATCTAGCAAAGTGCATATTTGGTGTACATGGAGAAAAGTTCCTGCGATATATGATAACCGAGAGAGGTATAGAAGTAAATTCAGAGGAGATTAAGGCGATTTGAATATACCATCCCCTCGATACATCAAACATATACAATAATTAATTGAAAGACTAGCTGCCTTGAATCGTTTCATCTCAAGGTCAGCTGACAAATGGCTCCCATTCTTAAAGTCCTCCGTGAAAGGAATAACTTCAAATGGACAGAGATGTGTAAACAAGCTTTTAATGCCCTGAAGAGATACTTGGTCTCACCCCCACTACTCACCAAGTCGGAGATGGGAAAAATATTATTTCTCTACTTAGTAGTGGCGAGCAAAGCAATCAATGCCGTTTTAGTTCAGAAAGTCAGTCAATCTCCCCAACCCATCAACTACATCAACAAAATTCTTCAATTGGCAAAACAAGGGTACCCCAATATCGAGAAGCTTGCTTTAGCTCTCATCACCGCTGTGATGAAGCTCCACCTATATTTCTAATCTTATATAGTAGCAGTGTTGACCAACCACCCTCTCAATCAGGTGCTCTCAAATCTAGAAACATCATGGAGAATGGTAGAATGGGCCATCAAACTTATTGAACACAAAATCGAGTTTCGACCTCACCCAGCAATAAAGGCCCAAGTCCTTGCAGATTTTGTAGTGAAGATAACTATTGACGGAGTAGCTAGCTCATTACCTATATAGACTATCTACGTCAATGGTTCATCCATGTCAATAGAAAGTGGAGCCGAGATAGTCATTGAAAGCCCCTAAGGTGATAAGTTTGAGCATGCACTGAAGTTCGCATTCCCACTTCGAACAATGAAGCAAAATACGAGGTGCTTCTAGTAGGCCCCAAATTGGTCTTTGCAGTAGGAGCAAGAAAACTGATCATTCACAGTGACTCTCAATTAGTGGTAAATCAAGTTGTAGGAGCATACGAAGCGAAAGATGAAAAGATGATCAAGTATTTGAGCTTGACAAAAAATCTACTAGCTAAACTAGAGGAGTATGGACTTAAACAAATACCAAGAGCAACTAATATAACTGTAGATCAGCTCGCTAGACTAGCTAGCTCTATGGCCAGCATCAACAGTAGTAATATCATCTTTCTATCCTCTAGCCAAGCCGAGATTGATGGAGCAGGCCTACAAATCATGTGTGACGACAAAAAAAGTTGAGTTGGAAAGGCGACATCATCCAATACTTGGCGACATGAAAGATACTAAAGAGCCCAACAGATGCGTGAAAATTGAAGATTAGGGCAACACGCTTTCTACTCATAGATGGAGAGCTCTACAAGAGAGTATTCTCCCAACCATATTTGAAGTGCCTCAACTCGAGCAAAGCAAGCTACGTACTCTGCGAGATTTATGAAGGAATCTACAGAAATTATTTAGGATGCAAGGCCTTCACGGAAAAAGTACTTCGCTAAGGATACTTTTGGCCCACCATGCAACACGACGCAAAGGATTTGGTCATGCGCTGTTGTGCTTGCTAAGAACACGCCAATATCCAATATCACCCAGCAACACCCGTGCAACCCATCGAGAGCCTATATTATTTTGCCCAATGGGGTATGGGTATCATCAGACCTTTTCCAATAGCTGCTGGCCAAAGAAATTTTTTTATTGTAGCCATAGACTACTTCACAAAGTGGGTGAAAATGGAACCCTTAATAAGGATCACAGAGAGAGAAGTGATCAAGTTTTTTGTGGAAGAGCATCATATGTAGATTTGGCATCCCTCGAGCTCTAATATCTGACAATGGAACTCAGTTCACTGGAGCAAAGATAAGAGAATAGTGCCAAGGATTATCAGTCAAGCAATTCTTTACTTCGATTGGGAACCCCCAGGCCAATGGTCAAATAGAGGTCATAAATCATATTATCCTGCAACACCTTAAGACACGCCTCGGAGATGCCAAATGAGGATGGGTGGATGAGCTACCCAGTATCTTATGGGCATACCGCACTACTCCCCGCATCACGATCGGAGAATCCCTATTTTAACTTAGCATATGGGATTGAGGCCATTGCACCTACAGAGATAGATAAGCCTTCGTGGCGGGCGATGAACTACACGCATAATACAATGATGTTGCTCTTAGAGTTAATCTTGATCTTATGAGAAAATTGAGAGAAAAAGTTGTATCTCGAGCTGAGATGTACAATACGTGCATAATGAGAGCTTATAACACGAAAGTGTGCCCCAAATCTTTTCAAGTCGGAGACCTCATCTTGAGAAAGGTTGAAGTTCGTGCCCTGACAAAAAACTCGACCCCAAGTGAGAAGGTCCCCACAAGGTGATAGAGATTATGAATGTGGAGGCATATCGTTTACAAAGAATGGATGAGAGAGATGTGCTGCGTACTTGGAACGTGGCCAACCTCAAAAGATTTTACACTTAGAGCTAGAACAACTTTACTCAGATGATTTGTGTGCTAAAGCTACTTTACATAGATATTTTTAGCAAATTCCACTCTTTTGAGGGCTTATGTTATTTTTCACTAGACAGCACGTTGCAATTCTTTTTGAACAAGAATGAATAAAATTGACAAATTTTTCATTTTAATTGATATCTATTGCTTTATACATACTTGATCTAGCTAAAAATGTTACTGATCCAGGGAGCTGATGGAGTTCTTGAGAGGTTAATTATGAGTCTAGCCAGCTCAAACCTAGATCCCAAAAATCAATCCCCCTCGAGATCATAGATAAAAGCACAAATTCTTGGGATTTCTTGCCATTCTTCGAGGATAGTCAAGTCTAACCCTAGATAGATTCTGGGAATCCCCTAAAATAAAATCTTGAGAGCCTGATTCACTCCTAAATACCAAAATATCAAGTATGGGGGTAAATATAAAAATGAGCAAAGCTCAAAGCAACAAAGATAAACTCAATGACTATGACATAAATAAGTTGAATATGCATATCATAAAAGCGAGCCAAAGTCTTGCAGCCAATAACAAAATGTAGCGTTATAAAAAACGAGCCAAAATTTTGCAGCAAGTAACAAAAGACTAGCGCCCTAAAGCAAATCAGCAACACTATCTGCAAAACATGGATGCCAACTAGACAAAGCAAACTAGAGCTGGCAAAGAAATAATCCCTAATATAAAGGAAAAAACCATAACAAATGCATCTCATCACAATAAATCTAGCCTAAGGCGCTGAAGCAGCATGAGGCTCATCAACATTAACCAACTCGACGATCACATCACCAACACCAAGAGCTTTTATTATCTCATCTCCCAAACCTACAGCAATAGGGGCCTCTGGTGCGACTTCCACTAGCGCATCATCACATAACTCAGGAACCTAGGGGTCAAGCACCATGACTATGTCCTTACACATGCGCATTATCTCCCTTAGCATGCGCCTAAAGTCATGCACAATATCATCATACAACACCACAACACACTGCATAAAAACCTCTTCAAAGGCTGGAAAAGACTAATAAGCTATAACAGCCTTTTCAGCGACTATAGCCAATAGCTTCTTTCATATCTCGGATGCCAAAAACTTCTTGCCACTAGCTATCTCACAAGCATATTTATCACGAATAGTCTTGTAGCTCTTATTCACTTTCTGTTGCTCCTCTGTTGAGTTCTTGAGCTCCTCTTTCAGATTGGCAACATCTTCATTTAATCTAGCAATCACTTTTTTCGCTTTTTTTTTTGCATTCTCAAAATAGAGAGCAAACTCCCTAGCTCTCTTCTCCTGAGTATCCAACAAAGTCGCTAAAGTGGTACACTACAACAAAAATAAAATAGGAAAAATTATCAACCAAAACTGAAGCTCATAAAAAGAAAAAACTAAAGTAAGAAAGCAACACCACAACAAGGAAAAGAAATTTACCAAAGCTAAGTACTCTATTCACCAGCAACGCCTCTGAGATAGAACGAGAGGACTTTGCTAAAAAGTGATCAATGTCAAAGTCACTAACAATACTATGTGTCTTGCGGCAACCAACTCCCATGTCCTGAGTATCCCAATAGGAATCCACCTCCTCAGCCTAGTTCAAACCACAAGTAAAGAAGCCACTTCCCACCCCATGGGGAGCAAAAGCAATGCCTGAGCCATGCTCTCTCTTGGGTGCAGGCTCTAATGGCGCCTCAAAATCACGTGACGAAGACCTAAGTCCACCGCTTCATGAAAGAAGAAAGACCTACCTCTACCTTATCTATGACTGACCTTAGTACCAGTAAGATCATCTCACCCATGGTGAACTTGCTCACGATCAGCACCTCGACCACCTCCAAAGCCCTTTCTACTAGAAGAATATGAAAAATTCGACTTTGAGTGTTTGCGAGAGTGAATATAGGACAAGTCAAGTCGCTGGCCTACAAAAAATAAAAAACAAAAACAAGTGTAGTAGTTCGTTAGGATAAACAAAACTGAACACAAAGAAGCTGAAAGAAGTAGCTAACTACAAACTCATCGAGCAACTCTACTGCATAATAATAATGCACACATAAAAACTAATAAACAGATAAGTACCCATAGGGAATAAGCTTCTAGGGTTGAACTACGAGTTAAATAGACCTGAAGAACAACACTGAAGCTGAAAAGAGTGATGAATATCACTCAAATGAATCTTAGAGGCAGAGATACTCCACTTAGTGGGCACATCCCATCCCCTATCCTAGACATAAAAGAACCTCTCCCTCCAAGAACCCCGGTTGGAAGGACCACTATCTAGAAATCTACATCCTATGTGTGGATAAAATAAAAATAAAACTCGTGAGATACACGACGCATGGTGAATAAAGTGTGAAAACTATCCAAAGATACTGAGAGCCCCAACTCTTCTAATCTATGATGAAAGTTCGCAAAATACAACACCGCATTAGGAGTAAGCTGATTGAAACTAAGGCTGACACTCTTCACGATCTCAACAAGAAGATATTGAGATGGAATAATGAACCCACTAGTGAAATAAGCAAAATAAATTGTAAAGTAACCATCTGAGGGACAACCAATCCTATCGTTGACCTCCAGAAGAAGCAACTTAAAGCATGAAGGTAAGTTGAGCTCCTCACATAAAAGCTAGTGATCATCAGCTGACATGAGAGTGTTATCCCCCTCAGAATTTGAGAATGTCACCGCCCTCAGAATTTGAAGACCGACTGTTTAGAGAAAACTCTCCTAACACTTCACCTAACTCAGGACCAAGTTTAGGAGCAAGAGCCTCACCTCTCCTTGGACTCACTCGAGCCTATGGAACTACCCTCTTCACTAGACTCATCCTCCCAAGACTTACCTCTACACATAGGTAGATTAAGAACAACCTCAAAAATTTTAAGAGGCCCCCCCTCTAAGTATTAAGGGTCAAGAGGACCACAAACTAAAAAACTGACGATGACAATTCTCAAAATGTTTGGCTCCTAGAGAAAGGTCGCTGCTCATGGAGATAGTGCGACCCACAGCTACAAGCTTATAGGGTGGATCATCACAGCTCACGCTATCTATACGAGCCATAATAGCGATTTTGCGATGTGGGCAAGATGTGATGGCATGCTCGCTGGAAGAGCGAGCGCAACTCATGTAGTAGCGAGCTACAACTTGTGTGGGCAATGTGAGCTACAGATGATTATCCCACCGATGACGGGTGGTAAGTTGCATCGCCACCCTCGACCACTGATGGTTGTACCCCAACCCCACCATCAACATCCAGTCTTACCATCAATGTCCTAAAGGTGCTTGACATATTGACTTAAATAAAAAAGAAAGAAAAACTTAAGAATTGAGAGATGAGATGAAGTACCTAGACAAAAGATGAAAGATGAAAGATGAAAGTTAAAAGTGAAAAAAATATCACCCAACACAACTAAGAGTACCTTGGGAGCTCATGGTAGTAGAAACCTTCCTAAAGAGAATTTTACTAGAGAAAGAATTTTTTCAAAAGGTGGGTTAATGAATTATGAGCCTTTTTTTCTATAATATGCCTATATAGAGCTAAGGCATCCAATTCTAATGCAATAGGAAACCACATCAACTGACAAAATCCTATTGTAACTCTAACTATTCTCGACCAATCTCTACTATCCAGACTTACTCCAGAATGGGGGCTTATGATAGGCCTAGGCCTAAATAGATATAGGCCTAACATGAGTCCTAACAAATCAGCTTCACTTGTCCACGGTTAATGGGCTGAAATGCTTAAGCTAAAGTCTACAAAATTGATATAGACTTCGAACCCATGAAGAATCTGTGATGGGCCATAAACCTTAAGCCCACGAAATCTCTCAACTTAACTATTATAAATACCCCATAATATCATAATCACAAGGTATACAATTAATTAAACCTTAAGCATTCTTTAGTTTTCTAGTTTAAATCATCTATTCAGCTTACTGACTTGAGTGTCAGAGGGTTTTCGTCGGGCATCTTCTAGTACCCACAACACTTGTTCGTGATACAGGTAGTAACTCACTGGCTTCCCAACTCTGTAGCCCTATAGCTCATCAACTCTACAAGTATAAGGTGATTTCCATATAAAAAACAAATTACAACTTTTATATTGAAATGTAAATATTTATTTCCCTATTTTTATTTAATCATGCTTCAATTCTATTTATTTTTTGAATTGCATTTATTAATTCTTATACAATAAAACACTTTGTAAAACATATAATATATTGCTAGATAGTTGTATCTATTATATAATAACAATACAAAACTAAAAAGAAATTATTATTCAGGTTAAATTTGTAAATATAGCTTTATTTCATTTTTAAGGTTTGTAATAAGATTTTATCATTAAAACATATAATGCGAAGGCAATTAAAATAAGAAAAAAATGTCACAATAATTTTACTAATATTTGCACCTAGAAGTTGCATGAGATACTCTTTGTGACCTAGGACGTTTATGTTTTCCATTATAGGTTTTTACCTAAACAGTGTCCTCGTATTGGACCTTGGAAGCATAAATAACCTATGTCACATTTCATGTTTGCATTTTGCTTGAACTTTAAACTTATCATTAAGTGTGAATATCACATCCCTTCCCTGTTTAATAGAATCATGTCTAACTGCTTGTCTAGATGTTGCAGTGTTAAGAAAACACATCCCCAACTCAAATTTAGGATCATTAACATCTATCTTTTGGTTGAATACTAGATGACCATTATGCACATTATGGCCTTGAAGATTATTCTGATTATACAACTTACTTCCCAATTGACTACTAGATGATTTAGTTTGTGGCTTATATATTCATATGTAGGGCCCTCTTCCCTATTCAACTTCATCATCTATGTTACTATAAAAAAGTATGTCATCCTCATCACAAACCTCACACTCACTATCTACAAAATCCTTTGATAATGAAGACTTATAACCAATAGACTATTCATCATCACTATTGCTACTCTCATTGTTATCGATTTGCACCTCACTACATTCATTAAACTCTATACTATCTTCATTGTCACCCATAAAATGCAAAGGCTCATCAACACTAGGAAAGTCTTGGTTAAGTTCTCTAATAGATTCAGATTCACTAACTGAAACATCCTATTCTTATCAATTAAATTGACCAAGTTCATAGCAGCATTATCATTTTGCAAAGTTAACAAAAAGCTGCAATCATTTACCCCACCCTTACTGTAATAAAACGTTTTAAATCCCTTTACACCTAACTTATTTGCCATACTAATTATCTCAGGTATTGATATTTCATTTGGATCACAAAAATCAAAATGATTAATGTCCATATTTTCTCCTACATAGTATGTACTTCCTAATCTCACAAATTCTCCAAAATATGCATTCTTATAGTGAAGTACTGTGAATGAGGACCTAATGAGGTAGGGAAAACAAACAAAAAGTATTTTTTAATTTTTATTATGCACAACAAACAACACATAAAAATTTCAATAAACAGAATCCATAAGAACACTAATATTTGTTAATCATATTTACATGACACCAATATTCACACAATCCAACATAACACTAATCATGTATCTATTCACAAATTTCAATAAACTATATAAATTAATTCAGCATATTAGGCATAAATAAACAAATGACTTTGGCACTATATAATAAGTTTATAAATATATATTTAGTTTCACAATATAAATCAAACATATAAACAACAAAATAGCAATAAAAAAACCAAACCCATGAGACAAAATGTTCATGCATAGACAAACAACACAAAAGTTTAATTTTTTAACACACAAATCGAAAAAAAGATCCATAAAACTAGTGTTTGCACCCCACATATTGAGCAAAAAATGTAATTTTTTAATAACCCAACAAACTCATAACAAAATCTAAAACAATAATCACTGGAACGGACTAAAATATATTTAGCACTATATCATAACCAGGGCTTATCCTTCCAGTAAGAAGATTAGGGTTTCGCTTGTCTCGAATTTTCTAGCCCATTTGCCGCGGTGAGTAGATTCCAAGGATTTTATTTTTTTAAGATCAGAGTAGCTTTCAAGATGGTTTTTTGGAAGGATTTGAAAAGATTTTTAGAAAGCATTGAGAGTGAAAATGAATACCCTAACTTTCATCTAATTCAATTTGGGGATTCTCAATACACGTGTGCCTCACATGCACTTTTCAATAGGAATTGGGTTGGGTGATATGAATTGATGAAAAAACCCTTAAAGTTTGAGCGTGCCTTGCACATGACATCATCTCAGTGGAATATTCCGCCGCTGGGATGCCGTAGATAGTATAGTGCAAATTCCGTATGGTTGAGGTGGTAAATTACAACGAAAAAAAGTTTAGATGGGAAGTCCAAAAAACAGTCATAGTTCGGATGTCAATTATTTTTTCTTCCTAAAATTAAATATAACATCTGTAAGAAGAATAATAAAGATAACAAAAATTACCTTTTTTAATTAATTATACAATGTCAATGTAAAAAATAAAAGAGTTGTTATAGAGGTTTGAGCACATCATAAATGCAAAAACTTAATGCTAACAATCTATTAAAGTATTTACATTATATAACGTCCTCTCAAAATTTGCGTTTGTGTTGAAATCAATTTAAGTTTGGAATGAGAACCATAGATCACTATAATCAACCATATTATAACATGTCTAATAAACACCGAGTTGTTGGTATTTGAAAAAAAAAGAATACCACTTAAAAAAATATTAAAAATAACTAAAATGATTTCGAGGTAAATAAGACCAAAGAAAATAAAATAGAAGCCCTCATAAATGAATATAGTAGTAAAGGATCAATATAGTCGGATGTTTTCATGGCGACATAAAACATAAAGTGCTAATTACCATAATTTTAATTAGTTTAAATCCCACTAGTGATATGTACTTGAGAACTAAATAGATTTGTTCGCTACATAATTGAAGAACTTGTCTATTTTCCTACATGGTCTTAGAACCATGATCGTTCAACGACCATGAGTTGTTAGCCTGAACTGGTGTGATCCAACACACCAATGGTTCACGGTCCTTAGACTACCATGGTTAGGGACGTAGCTAGAAAATTAAGGTTAGGAGGGCGAAACTTATTTTTTTTTTTTAAAATAATAAAGAGATATTTTTAATTTTTTTAGGAGGAAAAAAATTTAAAAAATTAATAATTTTATATATAAAATTTATATTTATTTTAAAAATTTATAAAGTTGAGGGGCAGCTGTAGCCGCCATCCGGCCTCATTGGCTCCATCTCTGACCATGGTCTAGCAACAAATTTATATATAATGCATTCGAATTTGGGGATTTTACAACAACTTATTTAGAATGGTTTTTTTTTTAATATTTGATTGAGGGATAATTTTTCCTATTTTGGTGTGGATTAATCTTTCCATAGATTAAGTATTTCCACTTCATTATTGACTAACAAAATAAAGTGTGCAAAAAGGTCATTTTAGGAATATCCATGCCGTGTACCACATATGCTCTGCTGATATTTATATACATGAAACGATTGTTCAATCACTAGGTAAAAATATTCATATGATCGTGCTTGTATTACTATTGTACTATGGCTTTCTTTCAAGACTTTATCTCCATAGTAGGATCAAAGAAAATGCCCTCTAGCAAGGGGTGAGTATATAAGTTTAATCATGGGTGAGAATAGAGTCGATTCTTTATTTTGGATCTGTCATGTTTGGAGCGAATTTTTATTATTATCATTGGGTTTGGGGCAAATTTTGAATTTTTATTTTCAAACTTGTCTCACCCTGAACCCGTATCGTTTAATTTTTTATTTTATTTAAATTTATTACATATATATTTATTTGATATTTTTTTGAAAATTATATTTTTTTAATATTTTTAAAATAATAAAATAAATCTAACGACTTTAATCCGTCGGATTTAGATTTAAAAGAGATCGAATCCTAAAAATTCATGAAAGAATGAATTTTAAATTTGGCTAAACTCATTTTATTTTCATCCTTAAATTTGAGACCGATTAAATTATGATTGATGTAGGATATTATTGGGATGAATATGTTTGCAAGAATGTCATGTTACGGTTGAAGAGTCGATTATTATTAGAAGGTGAGTCGAAATAACTAAATCTGTCAATACGGTGGAATTGACATAAAGTCTGCCATACATTAATTAATAAAATTGTTCTGACGTGGAGTACCCAAACAAATAAAAATCACACAGAGAAGTCTATAACCTATAACTTGTATGTTGGAAAAATGTAAACATAATATTGTACGGTTCCTTGTACCATATCTCTTAATATAGCTTTTCCAAGGAAGTCTATATTCATCTCTATTCGTGATTGTATATGCATCACAGTGTATATATATAAATTATTCAACTCAGGGATAATTATAGAAATCTCATTTGAAGTTTGATCTAAATATTGGTAGATTTTTAAAATTTTTAGAATTATGTTTTATATATCCGAACATTAATGACCATTACAAAATCGTAACCTACCTTATGAAATTATTTTTTTGCTCTTTGTCAAAATTTGCAAAAATCTGTCTTGAAATTTGTCTAAATTACTCGACATCCTTTGGAGTTTGTCACATCAAAATTATATTCCATGAAATCGTTATATTTTATAGTTAGACCTCGGTGTTTTATCCTAGTACAATAATAAGATATTCCAAATATTTAAAATACTTTTAACCCTAATTCAAGTCCATGATTTTTCTTGTCAAGACTAAAAAAAATTAAAATCAACTGTATGAAATAGAAAATAAAGTGATAGAAAAAGTAAAATATAAATAATATGTAAAATTAATTTTTAAAATACTAATAATTTTAGTTAAAGTAAATCAGAATGCACTAATTAATATAATTTAAATTTTTTATCATAGTCTAGAATTATAATATTTCAAGAAAAGTTGGTATAAATTGAATAAGTTTTAATGAATTCATTCATTCATGTAAGTGTCAAATAAAGGTATGCTTCCTTTTAATATTTCAATTTATTTTTTAAATTACAAATTATTATTAATTATATTTATGTTAAAGTCTAACAATTAGATTATCAAAAATCTTGTTTCTTCTTTCGTTGCTTGTACTCGGTTTTATAGTCTTGTTTGAAACAAGAATTTGCGAATAATTGTGATGTTATAATCTCAATATTTTCTGTCTTCTTGTTACTAATTTTTTTAAAAATTGAGCAATTGAATCAGTCAATCGACAAGAACAGTGACGGTAACGGCTATGGGTTAATCAAATATCACGGCCGCCCAACACCGTGCCATGAAGATAGTGACGACTAATCCAGTTTCTCACGATCTCACATGCAGCCCCCCAACAATAAACCACCACCGTCGCACACCTCCTCATCAAACCCCATAGTTCAAAGAGATAAAAAAAAAAGGCAGGTAGCAACGGCGGCCCACGAGCGCGGTGTAAAGGCAGGGAAGGAGGTGGGCTGCAGGCCATTCAGATCAGCAGCCGCGCGTGCTCTTTTTCTTCTCACCTTCTTATCGTCCATGGCAGTGGTTGAAGGCGTCGGGAACTCGACCGCGGCTAGCCGCTGGGTGGCTAGGTGGCGGCTACTATTCAGTGGTTGACTGATCAGTATGAGATCTGGGCGGCGGATGATTTGGCGGCCGGGCAGGGTGTTTGGGTGGCTATGGGGTAAAGGATAAGAAATGGATTTCTAGGGTTTTTATTTGGAATAAGATGAGTTTGATTTGGGCTTTTTGCTTTTGGGCATAAATCTAATTGCATTTGGTTTTCTTTTGGGCGAAGGTATAAAAGAAATCCAGATCTTATATCTAAAAGTTGGATTATTGGGCTTGACTTTTGGACTTAAATCTAAATGGTTGGATTGTTGGATTGATTTGATTTTGGGCCTTTATTTTTTTTGCATTTAATTTGAATTTTGATTTTAAATTCAAATATGATTGGACTTTGGATTTATGATTTGGATTCAATTTGTTTGGTCATAAAGTTGAGACGGTTTATTCCAATTCATGAGGACTGGATTAGGTTTTAATCCAAAAATTGGATTCAAGTTAGATTTGTACAAATTGTGATCCAAATTTAGTTAACAAATAGTAATAAATTATTATCATTTTTGGTTATTGCATGTTATCTTATATTTTGAAATAAACAAAAATAATATGTCCAAAGTGACCTTTATTATCTAAATTTATTTTTGAAAGTATTAAATATGAAGTGCACTTCATATTATTATGTGGATAATAGTTGGACCAATGAAAGATTATTATTTGGCCAGATGATAAACATGTGACATAAAATTAAAATTTTATTTTATTCCTATTTGTCTTACATTTCAAATTAAATTAATTAAAGAATACATTGGCAAAGTAACATCTATTGTGTAGATTTATTTATTTTAGAATATTAAGATGTGTATGCTTGTTATTTATACGAATAATTGTCGGCTCAAATGAAGATTATTGTTTGATCAAAAAACAAGCTTACTTGTGGTAATAAATATGTGGTTTTACTAAGTTTTTCATGTGAGCAATAAGTCAGTCCGAATAAATACTTATTGTTTGACAATATTAGTTGTTAGTATTTGATTACTATTTGGAGAATATCACTTACAATTGATATTTCTATCTAAAGACTAAATATCAATATTGTGCTAGATATCTTGTGATGGAGCCTACCATCATTTGATTATGTCATGCATATGTGGAATTTTGTAATTATGTTGTGATATCAATATTGATTGTGAACATGTTATTTGGTTTTGTTCTTTGGATTCAATTTCTAGCTTCTATATTATCTTCCAGTATTAATTCTATTTCTATGCTTAATGGCACAAACTTTAAAAATTGGAAAGAGAACATTGTGATTGTTCTTTAGTGTATGGATCTTGACCTTGTGCTTCGGACATACAACCTCCTGCTCACTAGTGAAAGTTCCCATGAGGCCGACTTAAACAAGTAGGGTTGTTCTAACTGTATGAGTCTTATGATCATAAAATATACTATTCCAGAAACCTTTAGGGGCATTAACATCTAAGGAGGATAGTGCTAAAAAGTTTTTTTAGGATATAGAAAAATGTTTTGCTAAAAAAAACAAAAATTGCTACAAACAAGTAACCTTTTGGTCAATCTTGTTTTAATAAGATATAAAGAAAGGTGGAACATAAAGGAGTACATCATGGAGCTATTTGAGGACTTATTCATGCATCTACTTTTGATTTCTCTTTCTACATATACAATCATTTTAAAGTGAATTACAACACCCAAAAGGATAAATGGGCTCTTAATAAGTTCATATCTTATTGTGCGCAAGAAGAATAAAGGATTAAGCGAGAAAATATTGAAAGTGTTCACTTAGCAACCACCCTTCAGGATTAGGTCTTTTTTGAGATGCGAAATACGAACTCTTGAGGAAATTGAGTTTGGAGCAAGATAAGGTTAGAGACATCATCGTTGAAGAAAAATTCATTTCTCTTCATGTTGTTGCTATTAACAATGATCATGCTTCAAATCCTGATATTGGTCAAAATGCAAATTTGGATTATCAAGACAATGTTGAGGAACTCCCTATAAAAAATAAAGAACTTGTTTTTGAAGAGCAAACACAATATCCTTAAGAGGAAATACCATTAATAAGACCCACTAGAGAAAGGAGATATGCAAGTACTTCACTTTCAAATATGTCTCATTTTCAATCAAAACTCTCCATATGTTAAAAGCATGAAAGACATCAGATTTGTTCTTTAAAAAGCAAAATCATGCCTTTCTGCTTGAGTCATCAATAAATGTTACATAATAATTAAAGCCTCCAAGAGAGGTAACAGTCGAAGCCCCCTACATATTTGTATAAACCAGCTCCAACTTCTTAGTTTTTATTTCTCTACCTGCTTTTGAAAACCTAACCCTTTTTTATTTCTAATGATACAATCATTTTCCTTTAAAGTTAAGCACCTGCATCCCCTTCTCACTCATGTGACCAAGCTTGTAATTCAGAGTTAACAGCAGAATCGACAACAACTATGGTATCCCAATAGCTGAAATTAATAAAGAGGGTTTCCGTCTTACTTTCTCGAGCAACAACTATTGCTCCTTTTGTGACCTTCCACCAATCTCCACAATTAAAGGTCACATTATGTCCTTTATCATCAAGTTTCCCAAGAAATCAAATTTCTCATCAAGTTTGATACATGTCTCACCCCTTAAATCTTCTACATAAACCCATTAGGTATTTTTAGACTGACATCATTCATACCACCAATGTTTGAAGGTTCTCCATTAACAGGATAAATGTTTCCATAATTTTCAAAAACATAGTTCTTCAAAACATCAAAATAAGTTGTAGTGTGAAAGATGCACCTGAGTCTATCACCCAACAAAGAGTTATCAACATACAAGATCAAAGAATCATGTACTGTTAGGTTTCATATATTCAGGACGGTAAACGCAGCGAAAAATAAGAATTTTAAAAAATATGCATATCCGAATATGCATCCAAGACTTAATACGAATTAATTCAATTGTGTTCAATTTATTTTCTTTAACAATAAAGAAACATACTTCACAAATTATACCTGAGAGTACTCTGGTTGATGTAGAGAATGGAGGAATTCAAATCCTAAAGCCCGGGTTGAAATTAGGTCATGAGGAATCCAGTTGTCTTTTCTCTAAGTGTATCCACATGCCGGACAAGTCCACAAACTTTTGATCCTTGCTAGTGAGTCAAAGTCCTATCACTAATTTAAATTTGAGAGTGCAATTTTTATTCTCAAAACAACTACTGCTAGAAGAATAAAATTAATTTAAACGTTTGAATTTCTGATGGAAAGAACAAAGTAAGAGAAAGACAAAAGGAGGGGGCCAAATTTTTGAGCCTCTATGCTTGGAATTTTTGGCCCCCTTAAGTGTGTATTTATACGCACTTGAGGTCTAGCCCTAATCCCATTAGGACTCTCCTACCTTCCTTTCTTATCCTTATTGTTTCCATACAAGATTAGGATTCTTTTGTCTTGCTATCCAAGACTCCTAGTTGGGTCATAGGCTTGGAATTTAAATAAGTTAAAATTAAATTAATGATCTCCATTAATTAATCATATTTATTTAATTAATTGATCTAATCAATTAATTAATTATTTTAATAAAGACCATTAAATCAGATTAGGCTCAGTTAAAATAATGGACATCTCCATCAATTAATCATATTTATTTAATTAATTGATCCAACCAATTCATTAATTGATTCCAATAAACAATAAATGCCACCTAATCAGAATAGGTCCAATTAAAATAATTTTATTATTTTAAATTAATATAACTCTTTAAATGAATTTAAGTCTAACTAATTAATTGATCCAATCAATTAATTAACTCACTCATATGAACCCCTGATCTCAATTAGGTCTAATTAAATAATCTCATTATTAATTGGATGGATTAATTTACTCTTTAAATTAATTCTAACTCAAGATAATTAATCATCATTAATTAACTTAATCTAACCCTTTGGATTAATAATATAAATTAGAAGTGGACTATTCTATTTTGTATGTGACCCCATAGATTCACAACTAAGCTAGAAGTATGCTTGTAACTTTTGCAACTTATGAATATATTATATTCTGATTAATTCACTTGGCATTAACTCCTTAATTCCAAGAACTTCACAAGTCAAAGAAACATCTAGCAATGCATCTTGACTACCTAGTCTTAGGTGAATAACAAGCAAACCTATTTTGATTATGAGTACCATGCAAACACGATTCATTTGTCAACTAATCTCCCAATTAATTCTAGGGCATGGATTATTAGTTGAAATCATATTTTGACTTAATAACTATAATTCTATTTCAAGTCACATTGATCCTTTGATAAATTATTAAAAAATCTCATATCTAATATTCATCCTATCTTGGCAAAGGTATTCGGGATCAAGGACTATGAAAATGTTGAAGATTCACCATTCTACTAGATAGGCGATGGATCCTTTGTTGGCTACTCATTAGCCTCCATACACGAAAATCATATACCTAACATAAACCCTTTGTGATTATCACGCAATAAAAAAATACATCAAAGTGCATGATATTGTGCACAAGGCTACTATGATGCCTCAAGTCAAAGGACTAGTTAATGCACTATCGTAACTAGAAAAATCTCATTTGACAAACAATGTTTCCAATTGAGAATTTCCAATGGCTCAGTTCAGTGTTCTTGTTCTCTAGCAAGCACTCACACACATGCACTAGCATTACCATTAGACATCATTCTTTTGAACAAGCATTGTGTATATGTGAGTCTGACAGGCTTATCAATGTCCCATCTCAATGAACCTAGACTCAGAATAATTTTATGATCAAAGTCATATAAGCATATTCCATGATTGTCATCATATGCATGACCATACCCTGTAGCTATTTATAATCAATGGACTTTATCTAATTGACAAAATAAGTAAAGATAAATAAAATGACTTTTATTAAAAAATATTATCAATAAGATTGTTTTTACCGGAGTATAAAAGTTTGCCACTAATTGGCTTGTCAGACACTACTCTAATATGTACCTCATCTGCATAGGCCACATCTTTTTGCCACCATTCTTCTTAAATCCTTATAGTTCTTATTCAAGTGGCTATCTTGCCATAAATCTAGCACTCCAAATTCCTATTGTTTCCAGACTTGGTCCTCCTAGTCTTTGACTTGCCTTTGTTGACATTACTTTTGTTAGAAATCCTATAAAGTTTTTTTACTCTCTTTTGAATATTATGAGTCGAATTCAATGTTGAGGCTTCTTCAAAATCCTTTCTGCGAATTTCTTCGCCTATAATAGAATTCTTAATATCAATGAATTTTTATTTTGCATGCTCAATCGAGTTGGTAATGATCGCTCTCATAGGTTCCCAACTATTTGGTAATAATGCCAGGATAATTAAAGAACAAATCTTATAATCAAATGTAATCTCCATCGAGACTAGTTATTTCACAACAATCTTAAATTGATTCAGATGATTTACCACTGAACTACTTTAGGCATCTTCAAATAAGTAGTTTTTTCATAAGATGTATTCTATTACTGATTGATGGCTTCTCATACCAGTCGTTAAGAATTAGTCACTCTGTTATTCAATAAATTACCGAGAATGAATAAAATTGCAAAAAAATATAAATATAAGAGACACCAAATTTATATAGGTTCGTCATAATGCGTGACTACATCATGTTTTACTCCTACAAATTCACAATAATAAAAGGAGATTACAAGTACAAAAGAATTCTACACTCTCAATCCCTAATTTAACTTCTCTCAGGAAGAAACACAACATTACAAGCAAACCCAACAAATGATACCATTCTCTTAGGAAGAGACTCCAAAAAACAATTCTAAACTGTCTTTTGCAGCGCCTAGGTGTTGTTCATTTTCTTTCTTTTTTTTTCTTGTTTTTTTTGTTAAAATTTGGCTCGATTTTTCTCAACATTAGAGTGAAATTAAGTTGAGGGGTTCCCTTTGTGTAATGGAGAAATATCAATATCAAGTTGGATGTCATGGTTCCCAATTGTAATATATAGAACCTGTCCCACATCGAAAGTATGAGCTTTTCGGTATGGGGTTTATAATCCTCTGGGCACCCTTCCCTTAACAGCTAGCTTTTGAGGGTGAGTTCTACTCAAATGTTTGTAACAAATGCCCAACCTACTATCATGGGTGCTGGGACTGTGAAGCATGGTGGTTTGACATGGTTTCCATTTGTAAGGTATGGGACTTGTCCCACATCGAAAGTATGGACTTTTAAATATGGAGTTTATAATCCTTTGGGCACCCTTACAAGGTATTAGGCTTATCCCATATTGAAAGTATGGGCTTTTCGTATGGGGTTTATAACCTTTTTTGTAACATTGAATTAATGGAGCAACTATGCTATAACAGAGGCAAAAAAAGTATCAAATGAACGAAAGAGCCTGGGAAATGATGGCCTTAAATTTCAACTTGATAGGAATGACTTGTCCATCTTATTTATCTCTCAAGATAAGATAAAGAAAAAGAATTCCTTATCTTTGTTTATTCATTTATTTCATTGGTTCCAACTTAAATAAAATGCTCCAAAAGAATATCAGTTAAAATTAAGAGGATGTTTAAATGAGTTTATAAGCACTTCAAATCATTTCATAACATGTTTGAGAGTTTATAAGATTTAAATGTCCATTATAATTTTTCAGAGCAAATCTTAAAAATTCTTAATTTAAGATCGTATTAAGTTCTTCTAAAAAATGAGAATTTCTTAACTTATTTTTAATCTTTAAAATCCTATAATTTCAACCATATAAATTATGAAATTGATATTTCTAACATCTTATAAGTTTTAAAATCTTATTTTATCAAACGTTTTAAGATCTTATTAACATCATTCCCATGATCTTTTCATTGTTTGATGTAACATTTTCAACCTGCAATGCAACTCCTTTGTTTTTTTCCATTTTATTTTGGTTCAAGTTCATTTCAAAAGTTTACAGTGCCCTCCATCAATTCATCTAACTTCAGTTCTGTAAGATCCTTAACTTCCTCAAAAGTAGTTACTTTGTATGCAAATCTCTTTGGAAGTGATCGAGTTTAAAACCAGTGTATTTTTCTCCTAAAGCATGTGTTTCATTAGCAATATTATATAATTTAGCATTAAATTCAATAATTGTTTCATTTTCTTGCATCCTTAGATTTTCAAACTTAGTGGCAAGAATCTGAAGTTTAAACATTCTTACAACCTTAGTTTCTTTGTATGCAATAAAATATCCCATGCTTCCTTAGCGATTCGCACGTAGAGATCCATTTAAATTGATTATCATCAATTGCACTAACGACATTTAGTGCCTTTGAATTGAAATTAGCCACTTGATCCTCTGCAGTAGACCACTCTATTTCAGGTTTACGTGCCTCATGTCTTTCAATAGTTTTTGTTGGATGATTCCATTCTATCAAGATTGACTTCTATGCTCATTCATCAAGTGACTTGATGAATGCCCTCATTTTAGCTTTTCAAAAAGAATAATTGGATCCATTAAGAAATGGAGGATGTGACATTGAACTTCCTTCATGCAGTTGTTCCATGCCTGCAACAGATAAAAAAAGGAATATCATTGATTAGTTTTAGTGACCTGCTCTTGATGCCAGAATCTGTTGCCTAGTTTTTCTTAAAATCCTAAGTATTGTGAAAAGTTGTAATACCCGAGTCTCGCGCTACTCACCTGGCCAATATAGTTCATGCATTTTATTCCACGTATGTGTCATTTGTATTTTAATTGATATTTCATAATGCAGTATATTTTATACGGCATTTTAATAATTAAACTTTTGAAGTTGTCACCGATATTAGTTTCTAGATTTTTTAACCTAAGTGGTTGAGTTGGTACTAAGATATGAGAATTTAGGTGTCAACTATCAGATAGCATTTGATACACATAAGTGAAAGGTGGCATCGTTGTGTTTATTGGTGTAGGATAAACTATGCAAATAAATTAATTAGGGAGAAAATAGTGATAGTAACGGTAATAATAATAATAAAAGAAAGTAAGGACAATACCATATTAATTAAGAGGGTGTAAATTTTTTAATATAAAATAAATTTGGGGACTTATAAATAAATATATATAAAAATAAATAAATAATATTATGTATTAATTATATATAAAAATATAATATATATATATATACCTATGTATAGATGTACGAAATATATATGTATATATATAAGTATATGGTGTGTAGTATAATATATATATATACACACACACACATATGTAAATAAGTATATGGTGTGTAATATAATATATATATATATATATATATATATATACATATAGGTATACAAGTGTAGTGTATACATATATATATGATAAGGATAAGTATAATATATATATATATATACATATAGGTATACACGTGTAGTGTATACATATATATATATGATAAGGATAAGTATATATATAATATATTATATTGGATTTCTTAAATACTAAGTAATAACACACACCACACAAACACACGGCTAAAATAAAAACACCACACACACATTCACGATAGCAAAGGAAAGGAAAGAAAAGAAAAAAGGGGAAGAAGAAACAGCACGGCAGGAAAATAAAAAGAAAAATAAAAAGAAGAAGAGAGAAAGGAATAACAAATTTCAATCGTAGAAATTTAAGGAAATTTTGGGTAAGTCCCTTCTTATTTTTGTACGGATAAAAATATATATATTTATGCCATTTATTTCTAATTTAAAAGAAAGTTTTTGATCCAAATTAACTAATTATCTTCTTGTGAGACAATAATTAATATACACATTTAATTTAAAATTAGTTACAAAGATTTGATTTTATTATCCTGTATTAATTGGATGAAAGAGCTAATTTAATCGAGGGATTTGTTATGGGAATTATAACACATCAATTAAATAATATTAGAATGAATTCGATATGAGAAATTAATGTATTTAAAAGGTTTTAATTGGTGTGAAGTATAAATTTTAATGTTTGATTGTTACTTAATTAAATTTAAGATTTAACATCCATTATGAGATTTGATATATAAATTTATTGATTAAGAATGAAAATTAATACGTTATACTTTTACAGGCTGCCTTATATCTAAGGTTAGGGAGGAGAATCTTGTTAACGTTCAGTAGGATATCAAATGTGAAAGGTAAGTGAAAATTCATTTGCAACTACAATGTATGGACATAGTAGTTTATGCATTATCTATATTAAATGTGTTCCTTGTGTCTTGATGTGTGTATTGTGAGTATTATACATACCTTATAGTGTATATATTACTTGGATGATGGGACAAAGGATTAATTGTGTCATTGGACATGCCATTCATTAGCATTTACACGTGCATGCATAACACGTGCTCACAATTGAGATTTTTGGCACGCATGACATTATTTTCAGAAAGAAAATATTTTGGTTGGCCACTACTAGTATACCGAGGCCCATGTGTGGCTTATTTATATGATATTTGGGACACCGCGAGTATTACTTCTCGGAGGATCATAGAGGTTGACAGGGGGTGTGCCTCTAGTGGTCACAAGAGGGTGGACCACTTGACTGTACCCTTATTGACGCCACTGGTGAGAAGACTTCTGGAGGGTCACAGGGGAAGACAGGGGGTGGACCTCTGGTGGTCCCAAGAGATGGCCCCCAAACTGTATCGATCTGTTTATGACCATATGATTATTGATGTTGTTAAAAGATCTATCCGGTACATAGTAGGTGGGCCATGAGCCTAGTAATGGAAAATGATTTTGAATGAAATGATTTTGATGCATGAGTTCGCATTCTTGTCATGATCTCATAAAATGCATTATATTTACGTTAGATTATCCCTTCAGTATGCATGATTTTTATTTACTAAGCATTAGCTCACGTAGTTCATACATTGTAGGTGAGTTTGATGATACTTGAAGTCATGGACTTATTGAGCGAGCGACTGGAGCTCCTACATGTTCTATTATGTCAAATTATATTATATATATGGTTGTGTAGTAATGGGAGTGTTACAAAAGTATTGTAACATCTAGATAGAACACGCAGCAGAAATAAAAAGATAACACTAAGATTTTTTCGTGCTTCAAGTACAACATACTCTACATGTATGAGGCCACGTCTAGAGAAAGAAACAATCCACTAATTAGCAATAATTTATAGAATACAATCCATGAAATTAAAATAATATAAAAACTTTCTCTTTAAATGAAGACTATGTATTCCACTAATTAGTTGTTCATGCGAGCTCCCCTCGACTTTAATAAACATTGTTGGACTCTCTTCAACTCTAAACTCATTCATATGGCTGATGCGATCTTCTCCCGAAAACTTTCACCTTCTTTTCCTAAAGAATGTATATGAGTAATCAGTACTACTGAACTTTCTCCAACTCTGAACTCCTTCAGATGGCT
>JAGSPU010000626.1:0-32430 GCA_019321725.1 Paulownia fortunei | reverse complement strand
AAATCAAAATGAAAATGGCAAAGAAGTTGTGATAGAATTGTTTTTGTACTAAATATACATAATTATCCAGCAACATCCTTTTCATTTCCAAGAAATAAATACACAATGTGGAATCATGTAGAATGGAATTACTCCAAATCTCCAATCTTATTATAATGGATCTTATATTTAAGGCGACTTCTTACCTGAGTTACCGTAAGTTATTAGGGTGTCGGAGTTTATTTCGAATAAAACCCTCCGACTGTCAAGCAGATCAGAAGAAAATAAAGTAAATGAAAAAAAACGTTGTAAAATGTCAAATGAAATAGCGTACCTTATAAAATAGTTTTGAATAGGTATTTATAAATGTTTATTATGAAACTTGAACTTTATGAGTCATTTGCATATTTTGGATCTCGAGGGCCTATTTGTATCGTTTGTTAAAATTTATTATTTTTGGGTTTATTCAAATTATGTTTGTCATTGAAGTTTTTTTTATATTTTATATTTTATTTGAATTTCAATTTTACAAAAGTCTAGTTTCTATTATTATTTTTGTCGCTCAAATAAAAGATCTACATGAACATAATGCAATAAAATTTCAACTTGTGGGGCCTTTTGGGTATTTCAGATTTTTTATTTTAATTTAGTGTTTGTTCTTATTTTTTATATCATACATTCATGCTACGTGTATATAATTAATACGAATTATTTATTTAAAAAAATATTTTATATACATAATATGTATACGTTGTTGTATCGAATACAAGACAAACCACTTAAAAATTCAAATTGCTTTTTGAGATTTTAGATAAAAGTGGCATGGACGTTTTAATTATTTTTAGGTATAATTATAAAATGCATTGAAATGCACTAATTAAATCGGTTTATATTTTATCCCTAACTAAATAAATAATATCTTATTTTTTAAAAAATACATTTTATTTTCAAGAAAAAAAAAACTCTCACACATGACCGCAAGAAATAATAACAATTAAAAAAAACAAACAAACAAAGCCCACCTTTGTCGCAACTAACTAAATCATTTCGCCTAAATCACAATATACGGCTTCCAATTTAAACATTCAGACAACCGCTTTAGAAGAGACACAAAACATTTAACTTGTAACTGTGCAATGAAATCCTTGAGATGATGATGCTCAAATACTAAGTTGTACTACTTGTGTCGTCAGTCGTGTGAACAAGTCGTCAACCAAAAGTTAAATCACCCTCTACTTTTCATGCATGCTTGGTTGCAACTTTTCCTTTAGAAAAAACAAAAGGGAATCGACCCCTACCCACAGCTGGCTTTTGGGATGCCTCGACTTCAAATTTCTGTCATTTCTTTTTTTGTTTTTTGTGTTTTTTTGTTTTTTTTTTGTTTTGATCAAATGTCTCGTCAGATTTTACAGAACTGAAAGGGCATTTTCCTCGCAGTCAAATTTCAAAGGTATGTGGTAAAATTCTTGACTGGATTAAGTCTGTACTAACTACTGCCGTTGAATATATCTTCATCTATTGGAATACTATTTTGGGAATTTTGAGGAAATTTTCAACAACTATTGAAATACTATTTTTGCATTTTGAGGAAAATATTGCTAGAGAATAGAGAATGAAATTTTGTTGGAATAAGTGATATGATATATTTTAGAGGATATTTTTAGTTGTATATGTTTTCTTAACGTTGTTTTGCTATATTTTGCAACGGAAAAATAATCGGGATGGAGCGGGAAAATAGAAATTGAGAGGATAATAGATAAAGATGTTCTTTTAATTTTTTAAAAGGATAAAATTTTAAAATTTAGTTATTTTATATTCAAAATTTATGAAGTTGAGGGGCGCTGCTGCGGGATCGGCTCCCTTTCTCTAAATAATTGTTTAATTGAAGTAATAATTTATAAGTATTTTAGTGAAATGAAATTGTGTATTCCAAAATAGCAATCTCCAAACAGTTTCTTTTTAAGAGAAAGAAAATGTTATGGGGGATACGAATGGTGATTCTAATGAACGATTCATGAAGCCGATAATGTTCAAAGAAACGTGCTGCATTCTTTATGGTTTTTGTGTGTAGTTTGACTCTGTAATGGCATGCATCTGCAAATTTTTGAATTTGTTGCATAGTTTTCAGTCTCAAAACGTGGTCTTTTTATATGAATTTAATTAAAAGGTCAGGCATGAATGTCTTCTGCAGAAATAATACGTTAATAGAATTAAGTTGTACCGGGAGAAGAAAAGTCCATACATACGATGGATGCATACTTTAGCTGTAGGATTTTTTTATTTTTTTATTATTTAAAGGAGGATATTGACTGTTTACTATTTTTTTTATGTAAAAGTTGGAATGTACATTTTAGATCTAAAATATGATGCTATTTTTCAAAACGTCAATTCTACTTCAGACATGTACCTGTTTAGCTTTTGTGGACCTGTCGTTTTCTCTAGCTTTTTCTCTTCTTATGGTTTAAAAGTTTCAATTAGGCTTTTTATCATATGCTGTCACTTTCTGGGCTTCTTGTAAAAGACATTTAACTTTCCTTCTGTCAATTTTCATGAAAGTGGACTGTTAGTTTATAGTTTATCAAAATGCTTTTCCTCTTTGTAATGATAGTAGTAACAAAATTGATTTTTCATTGCCTTGTCTAAGCTGATCATACGGGTTTAATAAGTGTAAACCCGGTGGCAAGCTCTGATGAAATTCTCGCAAGTTCATATGAAGTTTTATGGAAGTTTTGATGAGTATAATATTAGTAGTAATACGACTTAAACATTTTGAAAGTTAAACCACATTTAAGTTTTTCAATGAAAAATCAGGCGTGCTTGGTTTGTGCAATTGGATGGAAAAAACTTACTCTTGAATTTGTGCTGATTCATACATAAATATTAATTGCGTGCAACTGGACCAGAAAATATGGTGGAAGTTTAAGCCTCCAATGTTCTAGAGAATCTTTATTAATGTGGAAATAAGTGTGGAAAAACAGGTTACTTTTGATTGTCTTATATATCTTTTTGAACACTTGGAGAGTCAGAATGGTAGTTTTGAGTTTTTTCCTTTGCTGTATGGAAATGGAAGACAAGGACAAATTCCCTTGACATTTCAAAAGATGAAGATGAATTTGTCTTTTGTATCTATGTCAGATGTATTTGAGATTAGTTGCGTGACTTGGATTCTCTTCCAATGAAAAGCCACCAGGAAAGTCCTCTGCCTTTAAGGCTTACTAGAACAAAAATTTCCTAGTTTCATATGGATGGTTCAAGGGGGGCTTGGTATGGGGCTCGATGTAGGGGTTTGGGGGGCTAGAGCTGGGTTGGGATGGAGAGTGGGAGGCTGGGGGACCTGGAGTTGCACTTGGATATGGTTTAACCATTGACATCCTGTTAACTATTTGATTGATTCGAATTTAGTACGGATTGAATTCAATAACTAGTAATTTATTTGGATCAAAATTGCACTTATAACGACTCCACTGCATTGTAAAAGCCCACTGTTTCATGTACACCTAATTGTTTCTGAAGATAGGAAATGCTCTGGTCTAATGCATGTTGAATTGAGCTAGCAATTATCTGGCAGTTCATGAACGTATTAATACGTTATTTGGGGAGTATTTAGTCAAATTTTAATGATAGTTGTAAGTTTCTCTTTATGGAGACTGAAGACTAAGAGAATAAGGAAAAATGAAATTGCAGAACTATCAAAGGCATAGCACATGATTAAAGGTCTCTCAATTCACTGCATTGTAAAAGCCCACTGTTTCATGTACACCTAATTGTTTCTGAAGATAGGAAATGCTCTGGTCTAATGCATGTTGAATTGAGCTAGCAATTATCTGCAGTTCATGAACGTATTAATACGTTATTTGGGGAGTATTTAGTCAAATTTTAATGATAGTTGTAAGTTTCTCTTTATGGAGACTGAAGACTAAGAGAATAAGGAAAAAAGAAATTGCAGAACTATCTAAGGCATAGCACATGATTAAAGGTCTCTCAATTTTCCACATTTATATTTGGGTCTGTAAAACAATGAACTTAGGGAAGAAATCACAGGTAGGAGCTTTTGAAAAGGAACCCCTGTTCTAGTCTACATTTTGTAAATTACATGGATACCGTAATCCAACAACTACTATGAAGAAAAGAGACCAAGGATTATGATGGATGGTGTGAACCACTAGATTTCACACGTGTACACATCTAAAGGACCAGAGAATTACAGGAGTTGTTCATGGGCATGCCTACTTTGACATCATGTGAGGATGCAAGTTGAGAGTGACACAAGCTTTCATTAGTTATTTGCATGAGTATAAATTTCGCCCACTCTGCTGGTACAATGTGCTCATTAATACTTCATATAATCTATTTACATACGAGAGTGCCAATATAGATACAAGTTAGCAGCAAAAATGTACAAGAGTTTATCTTTCAGTTTCATGCCTTGCAAAACCATTTTGCAGCCTAGAGCTAGGTAATTTACTAGATTGAGCTTTGTTTTTCCATAATCGATTGATTATCTACAATTGCCTCCATAATAAAGCATTATGTTATCTGGTTTTCATGCAGCATCACGGCACAAGACAACGAAAATGGTATGTGATCACCTTTGTTGTAAGACAAATTCAAAAAATTTATTCAGCATAGTTGTTGAGCAATTGATATAATTCATGCAGTTACCAGTTATCGTACAAAAGTTGCTCGTAATCCGACAATGGAGAGGCTGCAATACAACTATTTGTTCCCTGAGGTTGGTAGTTCTTTAATCCTCATACTTGTATTGCTTGATGCAGACCAGTTTTACTCCTTTTTGTTTTTGACGGACAATTCAACTTTAACCATCTTCCATAAATATAACTGAAAACACGATAACATCCAGCTTTGCTAGATCAAATTGACTATTGAAATCCATGCTTTAATTCCTTAGCATCAACTTTTTAATGTTTTATACCATATCTTGTAACTACATCTAAACTAGTCATCAAAACAAATCTTTCAGCAGCTAGTTTAGCTATTGTGAATCTAAAGTCTTGCTATATTACAGATATCTGCACACGAAGCTCAACACGTTAAAAAGTATCCTAATGCAAAAGTTATAAGCCTTGGGATTGGTGACACTACGGAGCCATTACCAGATGTTGTAGCTTTGAGCATGGCTAACGTAAGTTTTGAGTAAACTCTAATAGACTGACCCTCAAAGTTTTGTGTTTTTGCTGCAAATCATTCATTAACTTACGAAGGCTAAGTAGAAAACTAATACATCCTTCATGATTTAAAATGCTTAAGTTAAATAGATGTTGTGTTTCATCTTCAACAAGGCAAAGTAGTTTCTAGAGCACTTAGATTTTCTTTTTCAGTTTCAACAAGAATAAGTGGGTTAGGCTGGCTCTAGTTCTTGACATCTTAATAATTGTTTTGTGCTCATCGTGGAAATTGTTGATCAGCCATGCACCAAGCTATTTCATCCAAGTTAACAGGTGATATTACAATTACTGCATTTTTGGTCTGTGGAAAACTGAAGTTTATATCATAACATAAATGAGTTAAACAAAGTTGTTACCTTGTCTGATTTCATATATTCGTCTTAATCATGTTTGTCCAAACTTGACTCTTATCTAGTCAGTTAATTGAGGCACTTCTTTTTGAACCTAAACTCCAAATCATCCCAGTGTCATGTGGATAAACAAATTAAAAGGAAAGATTGTCTGAGTGATTGTTTTACTGATTTGACATCCAACAAGTCAGGTTATAGAATTAGGAACGAAATGAAAGAGATAGGTCACTGATATCCTAGCCAATCCAGTACTATGAATGTTTTCATGCCTTGCTGTAATTCATAAATCGTTGCCTGGTTTATTGAAGAGTAAGAGTTATCTTTTATCATTAACCCCTACAATCAAGGTTTTACTGTATGCTTAAATTTCTGATTTCTTGGCATACTTACTGACAAACATGTGCATGGCTCGTCATTTGTATCGATGCATCATTTGCTGTTAAAACAGCGCCAGCTTTATTCAGTAATAGAATTTAAGCAAGAATGAAGAACGTGATTCACCTAAATATGGCTACTTCCTTGGCGAAGAGGAGATAATTTCAAATCTCACATACATCCACGGGTCGGATTGCTCGAGCCTCAGTGAGAAACATAGTTCGATAGATACCATAGCTTTTACGAGGATGGGTCCTCTTGCAGAGTACGCTCCAGGAAAAAGGCCTTGCGCTCCGCTGCAGGCTTTTTTCCGTCCCCTCCACTTCGGGTGAAAGGCCCCTTGATTTTGGGCTTAGGACTTTAAGACATACCATAACATTTAGTTTAAAATTCATGATAAAAGATTATCCTAATTTCTTATCTTTGCTCTTTTGGAGGTGGGCTGAACAGTACAGTGGTGGAGGTAACTATAGGATTCTAATGAATCAGTTTGGCAAAAAAGTACATGTTTGTGCCATTACCAACCTCTTCCAATGTAAATAACTTGTGATTGCTCACTTCTATTCACACAAATAACTTATTTTTGTCTATTGTTAAAGCACGTTTCTTGGATGTTCATTTGGTGTTCTGTTAAAATAACCTGTGATTGCTAACTGACACAAATAAAAAGAAAAAAGGAAATTTGATAATAAACAATGAAAGACCACAAATTTCGACGTGATTGAGCAATTCTGCATATGAAAGATAGATATTGCTTAAAGTATCATTAATAGTGAGTTCTTTTGTTTCCTGACATTCAATATTGCAGTATGCACACAGCCTTTCAACACGTTCAGGTTATAGAGGGTATGGAGCTGAACAAGGGAGCAAGGTAAGGCGTTATTGACGACATTTATTTTGCTTCTAGCTAAATATTGTTACTTGAATCTTGTTACCACTTTCTGTTTGCATTTTTAAGTTGCAACATTTGTATGTGTTAAACGAGATCTAAGCCTTTATTTTTTCATATTGGTCGACTGCAAATAAACTCACAAAAGCCTTTATATTCATATAAGTTGTACGTAGTTCATTTTCTCCAAGGGAAAACTCTAAGTCCAGTATTTCAGGAACTACGAAAAGCCATAGCAGAAACATTTTACAAAGAAATGGGCATACAAGACACAGAAGTATTTGTATCAGATGGTGCACAATGTGATATCTCTCGCCTGCAGGTATCAGCATACAACGACTTTGTTGTGTATCATTTTCTCTATGGCTTCTGTCACCGTTGGCTGCACAGGAAGTGAATTACAATTGTTGTGTTTCCTTGCAGCTGCTCTTTGGGTCCAACATGTCCATAGCCGTTCAAGATCCAATTTTTCCGGTGATACTTTGAAGCTTCATTACTTAATATTTAATCTGGTTTGTGATGAAATATTGTATCATTAACTCGAAGATTTGGTCAAGTTTCATGAATGAATTTCTGATTTTGAACTTATCTTATTTGCACATGTATTCTTTCTCTGTTTTTGAGAATGGGTTAGCCTGACCTTTGTTCACATAGAAACTAGTGAAACTAAAATTGTGTCTACCTGCGCTGGAAGAACTTTTAGGCTTATCACCTATTTGCATTAAGACATGAATATTTATAGCTTTGTGTTTGTGCCTAGTAAAACATTATATCTGGTCATCAAGTCACTCTTGATGTTTTCTTACAATACATGATTCAAGGCAGGCCTATATAGATTCAAGCGTCATAATTGGCCAGACCGGTGATGTTGAGAGAGAATCAGGGAGTTATCAGAATATTGAGTACATGAAATGCGGACCTCAGAACAGTTTCTTCCCTGACCTCTCAAAAATTGCACGAACAGATATTATTTTCTTCTGCTCTCCGAACAACCCCACTGGCCATGCAGCATCTTGGAAGCAGTTAGAACAAGTCGTGCAATTTGCACAAGAGAATGGGTCGATCATTGTATATGACTCAGCCTATGCTGTTTATATTACGGATGGAAGTCCTCGTTCAATATATGAAATTCCTGGTGCCAAAAAGGTAATATATATATTGCTTGAAATGATCGTGTTTGCAACTGTGGGCAGATCACAACTTTCTCTTCTAACCTGGAAGTCAATGTGACAGGTTGCCATAGAAGTGTCATCCTTCTCCAAGATTGCTGGATTCACAGGGGTTCGTCTTGGTTGGACTGTGGTGCCCAAGGAACTGCTGTATTCGAATGGATTTCCTGTAATAAATGACTTTAATCGCATTGTATGTACCTGCTTTAATGGAGCTTCCAGGATAGCTCAGGCTGGTGGGCTGGCTAGCTTATCCAAAGAGGGCTTCAAGGTGAGATTCTAACACAAAAATCTAATGTTTGCAGCAGAGACTTATATTCCTATACTAGGAGTCAGTTTATGTGTCCCAATGTGGGGAAAAAGTTCTTGATCCTGATGAATGCCTCCTTGCAACATTTCTTTCAGGCTGTAATCTCTCTTGTCGATTACTACAAGGAGAATGCAGAGATACTGTTGGAGACTTTTAAATCACTGGGATTAAAAGCTTATGGAGGCGTAAATGCGCCTTATCTTTGGGTACACTTTCCTGGTTCAAATTCTTGGGATGTATTTAATGAAATTCTTGAGAAAACACACATAATAACAGTTCCAGGAAGTGGATTTGGTCCAGCAGGGAAAGAGTTCATACGGGTTACTGCTTTTGGCCACAGAGAAAATATCCTGGAAGCTTCAAAAAGGCTGAGGAGTCTTCTCTAATTGACAGATAAATGGATCTCTGGCTCTCTGGCTCGGTATCAATAAATTGTCCCACCGTTGAAGAAAAATAGGAATACAGAGCAATATATAAAGCATAATCTCGCAATAAAGGAATGAAAAAGGAAGTTTGAGCATTTTAGCTCAGCGCTGGTTTGTGACTACTGCAATGATTAACTTTAGCTATAATCATGTGTTCAAATTATATTTCGTTTATGCAATTAAGATAATCCATTGGACAATCTTTGAGTGTTTACAGTGGCAGATGATCGTCAAACAAATGAATCTCTCTTCCCTCCTAATACCATTTAAAATCAAGACCAACCATATCAACATCTATTAAAACAAGGTCTAAATACCAGAACTTCCATGAATAATTAAACGTAGATATCATAGCCTGACATGGTGGTCATGGAAGATCAAGCATACGAGAAAACACAACTGCTCCTCCTAAACCAGGAGTAATCATTAGCTTCACTTGCATGTTTACTCAAGTGCTGCCAAGTTCCACATTAATAGGGGACAACAATCAGTTGCGGGATAAAACTTGACATCATGAATTTAGCAATCTGCTCTCCCAGATATGCAAATAGGGCAGCATATCATACTAAATTTCAACAAGAGGAAATATATTTAGACAAAAGGGTGTAATTACTACTCTAAGGCATGTGAACTTAAAAGCATGTGAACTTAAAAGTATAAGTAATAAAATTACTTGGAGGCTTGTTAACTAACCTATCAAAGCAAGCAAAGCCAGATTACGAAAGTAGATCAACCATATCTCTTAGTAGAGCTAGACATCAAGGATCTGACAGCTAACTAGCTCTGCAGATCCAGCACTCCTCGAGGCAATGACTTGCCAAATATTCTCTGATGAAACTGACACGAGTTCAGAAAACTCTTGCAAAGATTCACCTAAAGTAGCTGATGATGTGGATGGTGCGGAATCAAATCTATTTTGCCTATCAGCTTGCACAACTGAGATGTTATTATTTATATCTTTAGTGATCACATGTAGCTTTCCTAGAAAACCAGCAAGTAAATATGGAGACTCTGAATCAGAGAGGTCATGAATGGGTACATCTCCTTCAATTATTTTCCAAGCATCATCTTGGTGATCATACACTTTGATCCTAGCACTATCAAGAGAGCTAGATGGATCCAATGCATATAAGTCCCCATCAACGATGACACTTAATTTAGTTCCTGCCTGCTTTGCAGGCCAACCCTCTCCCATGCCAACTGGCATTTCGGTCCATGAGTCTGTCTCTGGATCATAGACCTCTCCTCCAACATCAACAAAAAAGGGCCAGCAATATAAACTTTGAGGAACATATAGTTTCCCCCTATATGGTGTCATCCCTGTTGCAATAGGCTTGAGCAGGTCAGCGAGAAAGGCAGTTGGTAGCACCTGCGCTTTTGAAAATGGCATGCTAGGTACCTCAGACCATATACCAGAACAAGGATCAAAAACCTCGGCTGATTGAAGAGGAGTCAGTCCACCACGACCCCGAGTGACACCTCCAACAACATAAAGCTTGTTGTTTAAGACACCTGTCTTACAATAAGCTCTGCCAATAGACATTGGAGTCACTTCACTCCAAGCATTTACAATTGGATCATAACGCCAGACAGAGTTCATGGCCAAAGCCCTGCAAAATCCACCCAAGACGTAGAGGCAGCCATCAACAACTCCAATAGCACAACCACAAAATGGAATTTGGTCCAATGCATCCTTCCTCCCAAGCCAGCCTCTCAAAGCATCTGCAATAATTCTTGAACCAACGATGTTCCACAACCGAAGGCCAGACAGGCCCCTTCTCATTCCATCTTCAGCAGCAACATTTGGCATCAGAGGCAACCTTTGCCATATCTGGGACGCTGGATCCAGGGCATACCAGACAAGCTTATCACCATCAATCTTAGTCAAAATGTAGAGCCACTCCTCTGTCGTGCCAAGTTCTTTTCTTAGTTTATAAAGTTCTCCATTCATTAGAGCAACTTTCCAGCTTCTTGAGACAAGCTTTGCATTGAAATGGCAAATTCTTGGAAGTCGAGCAAGAATCTGAATTGATATCTCATCAGGAAGGCTAGGAATCAGTCGTGGATTTTCATCCCAGAAGCTAGTAGATGTCCTTCGTCTCTTACATGCCTCACTTTGTGACACCTCAACGAGCTCATTGCAGCTCGCTTTATGATTATTCAAACTCAATCTAGCTCCCATTGAACTCTTTCTTTACCTTCTGTGAGTAAAAACAAAGGGTGTCCACCCAATTTGCTTCAATCTGCTATGTTGTGTGTTGAAAATCTATTTTCTTGGTAGTTCAATAACCAACCAGAAGTCAAAGATCAGAAGATATAAAAGAAAACTGGAAGAATAACAACAGAAAAGTTCAGAAGAAACAACAAAATTCAGATCCAACACCACCCTTCTGGAATAGCTGTGTCATATATGTGAATGTGTTTGCTTCAAGTTGGTGTTGTGATACAGACTAAACTTCCTAACACACTTAACAATTACCAAAGCCCGATGGCATAGCAGATAAAATCAAATATAAACATCCATAAAGAACACTAGTAACAGAAACTACGACTCATCATTTGAGATTGCTTGTAAAAGAGAGGAAAAAATAGCATGATCATTGGAAAAAGAAATTCACGATTTAATTATATAAAATTAGTAATTCTAGGAATTAGCCTTTCTTGACAAACCCTCAGTGATTCAGTCAATCAGATACCATAGACTTTAAAATTCTCAGTCCAATTCTGAGGAAAATGAGAAGATAAAAACTAAAACACCTCAAAGTAAACGCAACAGAAGATCAGAACCCAAAAACTCTACTCCGCTGCATCAAGCATGTATAATTTCACATTAACCAGTCAAAAACTGTATATTAAATTGCAAAACAATTCAAACATTCAGATTCTACCTGAATTCTTCCTTGTCAGGAAAAAAATATATATAGCCAAACAAACAGGAAATTTCAATTCATATTCATAGAACACAGTATCAAGATTTTGCTTTCGTGGGTTGATTTTTTTTTTTTTTTTTCAATAAAAATAACACTCAAAATTCTGAGAAAACAAGGAGAACCCAGATAAATATTGAAATTTAAAACTGTACCAAAAGCACAAAGCAAATTATACGGGCCAACAAACAAGAATTCAACCAAATTCACATCCACAAATACCAAAAAAAATTTCAAAAAACTTAATTTTGTTAACAGAATAATTTACCAGTGTAGAGATGAAACAAAAAGGGACTCTAAAATTCAAGAATCTATGGAGAAATAGAGGGATGCATCTAAGAACAAGAGGGAGAGTCTGGACATTAACGTGATGTTTGGATGTCCAACTGGGCAAATTTAGCGCAGGGACCTAACAATTTCCACAGCCTTGATGACTTTTGCTTTTCTTGTTATTATTGTTTTTTTGTTGCGCTGTTACTACTTATGTTACTGGCCTTTTGCACTGCATATGGATAAAATTCTTGGAAAATTAAAAAGGTTGAAAATTATTAAACCGATTTGAAACAAGCTAAGTTTAAAAATCAAATAGAACTTACTATAACTTTAAAGTAAATTAAATTTGATTGGATAACAATACTTGAATTTAAATTCAATTTGAAGTGTAAAAAAGTGAGTTTCATTGATTCGATATAAAGTTTCAGATAAAATTGAAATAAAAAAAAAATTTATGTATTTTTATTTTTTAAAAATATTGAGTGAAAGTGGTGTCAACTCATTTAAATTGAATGCACTTCTTCTCAAAAAATAAAATCCATTTTTTAATACATAAATTTTTCTTCTACTGCGCCCAAAAAAAATTATAAATTTGAAAAAAAAAAGTATATTATTACCACATTTGCATCTAAATCAAAGATCAAATTCCTTGAAGTTTACATTTCCAAAAACTTAATCAAAAGTTAGTCCTATTTATTCTATAATATTTGTTGTTATTATTGTCAACTGAGCATTTTGCTCATAGTTGGTATAATTTGTATCATTTAATGATACCCCTCAAATTTCAAACCTTGAAACTATCTATTGATATCATATGTATATACAATTTGGTTTATTCCATTAATTATAAAAGATAAATTATGTTAAAGTATTCTTTATTCAAATATAAAAATTCCTGCTGTGCACCTTCATATGATTATTTATCGATTTTTCAAAGTTGAAAACGTACTATATGACCATGATACATTATAATCAAATAGTGATACTACATGAAAACTTCAAAAAAAAAAAAAAAAATTTTTTTATTAATGTGGCAGAAAACTTCTCTTAATGAGAAAAGAGAACAAAATTCTCCTTTGTATTTGAAGAAAAAAACTCAACGAACATTTCCTCGCACAATAAATGATTAACACCGTTAATTTTTATGTTGAGTTACCTATTATGTCATTTATGTATAAGGAAATTAGATTTTTTTGGCTCAAGTTATTTTTTATTTAAAAAATAAAAAAATATTATTCGTTCACTTAATCAAAGTGCACCACCACTTGGTTAAGTTTAGAGTGGGAAAAGGAAAATAAAGGAGGGTTCAATGCCCTAAGGAGAAGAAGGACATTGATTCAGCCAAACACGATTTATATACTTAAGATATCGAGTGTTATAAGCAATGCTGTCAAAATCGAATCGGATCGGCCGGTCCAACAGGGAATCGGAGGTCGGTCCGGTCCGATTAGACATAAAAACCGTTTTGATCGATCAGAACCGTCCAAAATCGGTCAAAACCGGCTTAATTGGTTTTAATATTTTTTTAATTTTTATAAAGGTTTAAATTTGATATTTTGTTATATTTATGTGATTATTTGAATTTTGTGTTTTGTTATATGTGTTTTTATGTAGCTATTTATTTATTTTTATATTTAAAATGTATTACATAACAATTAATCTATTATATTATTATTTTAAATAATATAATAATAAAATATAATTAATTTTCATTAAACCGGTCCAACCGAATGATGCTAAAATCGTCACTTAGTGGTGGAAATATGCTCCGTTTGTTTTCATTTTCATAATAAATATTTTTTATTACTTTAAATTCCAAAAATATATTTATTTTACCATTTTCTATTGGAAACACAATTAAGTTTTATTTTTAAACATATTTTAAAATCTATTAGCATTTCACGTACTTTATGCACTTATTAAATTTATTTTCAAGTATACTAATATTTCTCGTCTTTTCATATAAAAAATATCATGAAGTAAAAATAAAATTTAATAAAAATATTTTTCACTCTAAAAATGCTGAAAAGATGAAAATGAATTTGGAAATAAAACTAAACGGGCTCATTATTTTTGCATAAGCAGTGCTTTCTAACATTAGTTTATTAAATTTTCACATAAGTAGCTCTTTTATCTTTCTTTTATGATTGAGATGTTTTTCTGCTACATTAACAAACCACAAGGACATTTTTGCAATTTTACTCTATGATGGGTGGTTTGGAAAATAGTTTAAATCTTCTGGGGCACAAGTGTAATTATCTCTTGGAAACTGGCCATCTTTGGCGTAACATGCGCCACCGAGTAAAATGTTCTTATCTGCTACCAGACTTGTGATTTGGAATGTTTCATGAGCGCTCGCACACAAAGTCACTACGAGGAATCTGTAATAAACCATTAATGTCTAATTATCTGTCTAAGGGTGATTAATTTGACTTAATTAAAATGGACACATCTGGTTAGAGCCTGTAAATCGATTCACATCTTTTATTTCATATTACATATAAATAAATATTAAGTATAATTTTTTTTAATTAAATATTTAATCATAAATTATATTTATATACACTTTATATATATTTATAGAATAGAACAAATATGGTTTTTTTCTACCATTCCTCGTAATTGCCTTCCAGACAAACTGACATCGAAGTTGAATGAATTATTGCATTAAAACCTAAGTTGTTAGATAATGACGTACTAAATCTAAGAAAAGCATCTTACAATGATGTGTGTAAAGTTAAGATTACTAGTATATTTCTTTCTAAAAAAGGGGTTCAAGTTTTGTTATGCATGTCTGGCTCTTTCTTCTTCCTTTTTTTTTTTTTTCTAATTTTGTTAATGAAATAATGAAATATATTATAATATTAAATATATTTAACAATCAATAATTAACAACTACAATAAAAATTGTTGTTCAAAAAAAATAAATTATGTAACAAGTATCCACATGTGTGATTCACATTCAAATCTTATAGTCCTGGTGTCTAAATTTTTCTATTTAGGATGTTTGATTAAATTTACATAGGGATAATATTAATTTTGGATAAAATTTAAATCTATCACGAACCTATATAGTTCGGGATGTTGTGTGTAATTGTCTTTTTTCTTATAATAACAATAAATTATTTTTTTATTGACTAAATTTGTTTGCCACAACAAACAGAGACAGTCGAGATTCGATCCCTAATCCTGATGATGTTTTAGTTATTGACATGGTTGATTCTTCAATTCTCATTACTTTGATCTAAAATAAAAAAAAAAAAGAAGAAGGAAAAATCAGAGAGTCGAAATCAAAGAAAAAGGAGGAGCACATTTAGGAAGACATGAAACCATACCTTTAGATAGCTTGTAAACATCCTGGCTAGGTCCAAATAAAAAATCAAATATTTTTACTGAAGAAAATATAAACTATCTCAATTAGAAATTTAAAGTATTATTTGTCTTCTTATTTTTTTAACCATGCTTTGTTTATGCATTTTTTAGTTATTTTTAGACATTTTCTAATTTAATAAGTAGTCAAATTAATAGAGCAGTGGATTTATGGGTTTAGCAGGTTGGACAAGAGCTTGGTTCGAAGCGGGATAGGTTCGGGGCTAAATCTTGAATTTGGCCAAATACGTCTCATACTAATCGATTATTATCTCTAAACTTGTAAACTTCATAAAAGTTCTAAGATATTTGAAAATTTACAAGTTATTTTGTTTTATTTAAAAAAAGTTTTAGAAGAGAAGATTATAAAATCGCAATATAAAAGTCTTGAAAATTGAGACCCTAATTTGTTTCTAAGATTTAACAATTTTTTTGAATTTGAGCATATAAATTGCCAAACTATTATTATTATTAACATCTTTTACGTTGTATGATTTCATTTCATCCACATGTTTCAAGAATTTATTTTTAAAATAAAATTAAATATTTTATAAACCCTAAAAATATCTTAATAATTTTGGTTCATTATTAAGATCCTCAAAGTCTCATTGGTTCATTTCTCTATCCTACTCTTTGGTTTTCTCTTATGGGGTCAAGACAGATTAACAATTGCACTATTTCAATGTTTACTGGCACAAGATATAATACGAATTTAATATCAAAAATGGTCATCTTATGTTTAAATTGTTGACATACAAAGTATAAGGGTGCATGTATAAAATAACCAATCTCTAGTTATAGTAAAGAACATTTAATTATATTTTTCACTACAATCTAGTGGATTGGGTAAAATAAAAATTTGTGAATTTTTTTTTTGTTCTTTTTTTGGTAACTCTGTATCTTTCCATCATGTCATCAACTAGGAAATCTCTGTCCTTGGATTTTCAAGAAAAGAAAAAGTTTCCAAAAAACACTACAAACTCTAACTTACCAAATTTATTTAACCAATCAAGAATAAAGTTTTTAAAATCAACTCCTTGCGCTGAATTACAAACTCAACGTTTATATTTACTCCCATACTTGATTTGTAGAGTCTCCACCAGAGAAAAATTAAGTAAAAAGAAGAAGAAAAGTTTCAAGAAGAATGGCGCCATTGCCGATCATAGTACGAGAGGTTTGGCAGAGCAATCTTGTTTCAGAATTCTATCTCATCCAACAATCTCTATCCCGATTCCCGTTTGCTTCCATGGACACTGAATTCCCCGGAACTGTATACCACCCCGCCGGCGTCCCGAACACCTCCGCTCCAGCCTTTCTCCGTCGGCATTCTACGCTGTCATGAAGCAGAACGTCGACGCGTTGAACATCATTCAACTCGGGCTCACCCTCTCCGACGCCCAAGGTAATCTCCCTCACTTCGGCACTGGATTCCAATACATATGGGAATTCAATTTCCGGGATTTCGATTCCGACCGCGACCTCCAGAACTCCGAATCCATCTCGCTCCTCAAGCGCCAAGGAATTGATTTCTTGAAGAACAAGCAAAGGGGAATAGACTCCAGTCACTTCGCTGTGTTGTTCAAGATTTCCGGGCTGGGCATGAGTTCATTCCGCGGGAGTATGATGTGGATCACTTTCCACGGGCCTTATGATTTCGGGTTCTTGATCAAGATTCTGACCGGGAGAAAATTGCCCGTTGATTTGAAGGAATTTATGATGCTGGTGAGGCTTTATTTTGGAGTGGCTGTTTTTGATTTGAAGAATATGATCCGATTCTTTGGGCTGCATGGCGGTCTAGACAGGGTGGCTAAGAGTTTGAACTTGGAGCGGGTGGCAGGGAAAAGTCATCAGGCGGGTTCGGATAGTTTGCTGACCATGCATGCTTTTGTGGAGCTGAGGAAGAATTCTTCCAATGGGAAAATGATGTTTGCAATGAGGAAGTTCAATCATAAGTTGTATGGATTGACTACTGTTTTTTGAGTTGGTTCTTGGTTCAATCATAAGTGGTTCTTTGTATATGGATTGATTACTTTTTTTTTTGAGTTGGTTGTTAGTATATGTAAATCATGTTTTCTTTAATTATTTTATTTTTCGTTTTAGTAAAAACTTAAATAATATTTGAAATATTACACTTAATAAATAATACATAAAATATGTGAATAAAATAATGTATTTGTTCATTACACCAACAAACAATACACTAATATAGTAAAATAATTAACTTTTGTTGCGTCATATAAACATGAAACCTGGTCAATCTATAATTCTGTAGAATTTGAAATTCTTGTTATTGAGTTTTTTAAGCTAAACTCGGAAAACAAAATTAATTTGATGATAAAATTTTAATTAATATGTTCCTGGAAATTTTTTCAAATTAATAGGATGTATTTTGTAAAAGGTAATCCTTCCAATTTTGCCCATTGGCTGCTGCAGAAAAAGAGTTTACTGAAACCCAGATGAGGCCCAAATAGAAAATGCAATAATTTGTGCCCACTGCCAAGCTATCTTATAGGGGATATTTTCCTAGCGATCACTTCTGTATTGTTTCAAAAGTTATTTAAAAACAAACAAGAAAAGTTTGGGCTCTTTGCTCAAACCACTTGATAAGGCTCTCTCTCTCTCTCTCTCTCTTTCTTTCTTTTTTAGCGATTAAATTTATTATTATCTTTAAATATTAATTAACAATAACATAACAATTATCGATCAAATTATACTGATCAACTAATAGTAAATAATTATTATAAAAGTAGGTAAATATCCACACTTTCAGTAAAAATTAAACTCATAGTATCAAAAGTCACATAATCAAAGTTTTTTAAGTAAGAAGATTTTTACTAGTACACGTCGTGTTTAAGTTTAAAAAATGATGGCATTGTATCAAAAAGGGCTAGGATAGTCAAGTTTCACTTTCTGATTGCCAAGAATCCCCAAAAACATCCTTTCTTTCTTAATTTGGGATAGTTTATTTTGGGTACTGAATTCCAAACCTTCACTTGCAATCTAACAAATGATAGGTCTATACAACTACTGGAAATTTTTAAATCATGCGCCTAATTAACTAGTTGTGTCTATTTTTCAGACTTTCAGTCCCCATCCTGAATTAGTAATTCTTCTAACTTGTTTTTTTTTTTTTTGTGGGGGGTGGGTGGGTGGGTGGGTGGGTTTGAAATATGTGTATTTGAGGAAAATATATTGAAAAATTTAATATATGTTTGATTTTATTCTTAAAAAATAAAAAAGAAAGTGGAAAAATAAATCCAAACATCCTTGTTTGTTTGCTATATTATGTAGTGAGTACTTGTCAAATGAGAAAATCCAGGGCCAGAACTCAGCAATGCGAACTCCATATGGGTTGTTGGGCTTTTTCAGTGGGAGAAAATATGAGAAAGGTGTTTTGAAAGCAGAAATGAATGTTTGGTTTTATTTTGATTAAATATTTTTTAATGTAGAATTCACATCAGTTTTTTTTTAATGTAAAATAAAAATAATATATATTTATTAATTATAATAATATAGTAATTTGATAATATAATGATGTGATGTATAATGAGCCCCATTTCATTTTGAGAAAAAATGGCTTTGTTTTGGGAAAAGATTTATCAAACAAGTTTTCATTTCAGAAAAAATAAAATAAAATAAAAATGCTTCCCTGGGAATGAAAACAAACATTTCCTTGATGAATACTTTCCATCTTCTATTACAAATTGGTGATTCATTTTGTATTTCTCGTTATGAATGCTTGTTCAGGTAGATAAATTTGTTGCGTGTGTATGTAATATGAAATATAAGTCGAAATACAAAATTAAAATAAATAATCTGAATTATGTGGTCATGGAGAAATAACATTTTGGGAATTTGTCAGCAAAAGAGCCATAAATTGAAAGCACAGGATTGAATGGGGAAATGGGAGAGAAATTTTGAGCACAATGCTTCACCTGATACAAGAAAAATATTGGACAAATGCGTTTGGGAGTTTATTTCTTCAAAATAAATGAGAATTTCCCCCAAAAATTATTGGGTCTACTATATATCAATATTATTACATTATTCAATCATACATCAACATCAATATACATTGTTCAATCATTATATTATTATAAATATAGTTTATATAAAAATATAACTAATCCAAACATATTTTTATTTTTACACTAAATCCTAGTAAAAATATTTTTCACTCTAAAAATGTTGAAAACATGAAAATGAAATTGAAAATAAAACCAAACAGGCTCATTATTTTTGCATAAGCAGTGCTTTCTAATATTAGTTTATTAAGTTTTCACATAAGTAGCTCTTTTATCTTTCTTTTATGATTGAGATGTTTTTCTGCTACATTAACAAAACACAAGGACATTTTTGCAATTTTACTCTATGCTGGGTGGTTTGGAAAATAGTTAAAATCTTCTGGGGCACAAGTGTAATTATCTCTTGGAAACTGGCCATCTTTGGCGTAACATGCGCCACCGAGTAAAATGTTCTTATCTGCTACTAGACTTGTGATTGGGAATGTTTCATGAGCCTCTCACACACAAAGTCAATACGAGTAATCTGTAATAAATCATTAATGTCTAATTATCTGTCTAAGGGTGATTAATTTGACTTAATTAAAATGGACACATCTGGTTACAGCCTACAAATGCAATTCACACCCTATATTTTATCTTTTATTTTGCATTATATATAATAAATATTAAGTGTAAATTCTTTTTTTAATTAATTATTTAATTATAAATTATATTTATATATACTTGACGTGCATTTATATAATAGAATAGTTGAAGAAACATACGTTCAAAAAAGGATTTAAAAGCAGTGCTTATCCGTATTCGGGTTTGGTACAAATTTGATAAATTAAAAAGATATTTATAAACAAATATGCTTTTTTTCTACCATTCCTCGTAATTGCCTTCCAGACAAACTGACATCAAAGTTGAATGAATTATTGTATTAAAGCCTAAGTTGTTAGATAATGACGTACTAAATCTAAGAAAAGCATCTTACAATGATGTGTGTGAAGTTAAGATTACTAGTATATTTCTTTCTGAAAAAGGGGTTCAAGTTTTCTTATGCATGTCTGGCTCTTTCTTCTTCTTTCATCTTCCTTTTCTTTTTCTAATTTTGTTAATGAAGTAATTAAATATATTATAATATTAAATATATTTAACAATCAATAATGAACAACTACGATGAAAATAGTTGTTCAAAAAAAAATATCATGTAACAAGTATTCACACTTTGAGTGTGATTCAATTCAAACTTGTAGTTTTGATGCCTCAATTTTTCTGTTTAAGATATTTGACTGAATTTATATAGTAGGAATAATATTGAAATTGGATAAAATTTGGATCCATCACGAACCCACATAGCTCGTGACGGATTTGGGGAAGCCTAAACGGGTCTCAGGTGTAATTGTTTTTTTTTTTTAGAATAACAATAAATTGCTTCTCTCTTGACTAAATTTGTTTGCCACAACAAATAAAGACAATCAAGAATCGATCCCTAATCATGGCCTGATGATGTTTTAAATATTGACATTGTTGATTCTTCAATCCTCATTACTTTTATCTTAAATAAAATAATAAAAAGGAAAAATCAGAGATCGAAATCAAAGAAAAAGGAGGAGCGCATTTAGGAAGACATGAAAACATCCTCTCTAGTTCCAAATAAAAAATCAAATATTTTTACTGAAGAAAATACAATTTATCTCAATTAGAAATTTAAAGTATTATTTGTCTTCGTATTTTTTTAACCGTGCCTTGTTGTAAAGACAAGATGGCGTACATGTAATTTATGCATTTTTTAATTATTTTTAGACATTTTCTGATTTAATAAGTAGTCAAAATAATACAACAACAAATTCACGGGTTTAGAGGATTGGACACGTTAGGTTGGATTCGAGGCGGGATAGGTTTGGGACTAATTCGGATGGGGTAAGGCATGTCTTGAATCCACTTAACCTTAATTTTTGAATTTGGCCAAATCCGTCATATACCATCTGGTTGTCATATCTAAACTTGTAAGCTTCATAAAAATTCTAAGATATTTGAGAATTCACAAGAAGTCGTTTGTTGTTGTTTTTTTTTTTTTTAAGTTTTAGAAGAAAGGCTTCACAATATAAACTCTTGAAAATTGAGACCCTAATTTGTTTATAAGATTTAACAATTTTTTTGAATTTGAGCATATAAATTACCAAACTATTATTATTATTAACATCTTTTAATTCTATGATTTCATTTCATCCACATGTTTCAAGAATTTATTTTTAAAATAAAATTAAATATTTTATAAACCCTAAAAATTTCTTAATAATTTTGGTTCATTATTAAGATCCTCAAAGTCTCATTGGTTCATTTATCTCTCCTACTCTTTGGTTTTCTCTTATGGGATCAAGGCGATTAACAATTGCACTATTTTATTTTTTACTTGCACAAGATATAATACGAATTTAATTTCGAAAGATGATCATCTTATGTTTAAATTGTTGACATAGAAAATATAAGGATGCATTCGATAGTAAAATATGTATAATATAATATAACAAACCTCTAGTTATAGTAAAGAACATTTAATTATATTTTTCACTACTATCTTGTGGATTGGAAAATTTGTGTTTTTTTTTTTTTTTTTTTCTGTGTGTTCTTTTTTTGGTAACTCTCTGTCTTTCCACCATGGCATCAACTAGGAAATCTCTGTCCTTGGATTTTCAAGAAAAGAAAAAGTTTCCAAAAACACTACAAACTCTAACTTACCAAATTTATTTAACCAATCAAGAATAAAGTTTTTAAAATCAACTCCTTGCGCTGAATTACAAACTCAACGTTTATATTTACTCCCATACTTGATTTGTAGAGTCTCCACCAGAGAAAAATTAAGTAAAAAGAAGAAGAAAAGTTTCAAGAAGAATGGCGCCATTGCCGATCATAGTACGAGAGGTTTGGCAGAGCAATCTTGTTTCAGAATTCTATCTCATCCAACAATCTCTATCCCGATTCCCGTTTGCTTCCATGGACACTGAATTCCCCGGAACTGTATACCACCCCGCCGGCGTCCCCGAACACCTCCGCTCCAGCCTTTCTCCGTCGGCATTCTACGCTGTCATGAAGCAGAACGTCGACGCGTTGAACATCATTCAACTCGGGCTCACCCTCTCCGACGCCCAAGGTAATCTCCCTCACTTCGGCACTGGATTCCAATACATATGGGAATTCAATTTCCGGGATTTCGATTCCGACCGCGACCTCCAGAACTCCGAATCCATCTCGCTCCTCAAGCGCCAAGGAATTGATTTCTTGAAGAACAAGCAAAGGGGAATAGACTCCAGTCACTTCGCTGTGTTGTTCAAGATTTCCGGGCTGGGCATGAGTTCATTCCGCGGGAGTATGATGTGGATCACTTTCCACGGGCCTTATGATTTCGGGTTCTTGATCAAGATTCTGACCGGGAGAAAATTGCCCGTTGATTTGAAGGAATTTATGATGCTGGTGAGGCTTTATTTTGGAGTGGCTGTTTTTGATTTGAAGAATATGATCCGATTCTTTGGGCTGCATGGCGGTCTAGACAGGGTGGCTAAGAGTTTGAACTTGGAGCGGGTGGCAGGGAAAAGTCATCAGGCGGGTTCGGATAGTTTGCTGACCATGCATGCTTTTGTGGAGCTGAGGAAGAATTCTTCCAATGGGAAAATGATGTTTGCAATGAGGAAGTTCAATCATAAGTTGTATGGATTGACTACTGTTTTTTGAGTTGGTTCTTGGTTCAATCATAAGTGGTTCTTTGTATATGGATTGATTACTTTTTTTTTGAGTTGGTTGTTAGTATATGTAAATCATGTTTTCTTTAATTATTTTATTTTTCGTTTTAGTAAACTGAAATAATATTTGAGATGTTACACTTAATAAATAATACATTAAATATGTGAATAAAAAGATGTATTTGTTGATTACACCAACAAACAATATACTAATATTGTAAAATAACTAATTTTTGTTGTGTCGTATAAACATGAAACCGGTCAATCTATAATTCTGTAGAATTTGAAATTCTTGTTTTGAGCTTTTTAAGCTAAACTCGGAAAACAAAATTAATTTGAAGATAAAATTTTATTTAATTTTTTCCTAGAAAAAAATTCAAATTAATAGGATGTATTTTGTAAAAAGTAATCCTTCCAATTTGCCCATTGGGCTTCTGCAATTTGTGTGCTGCAGAAAAAGAGTTTACTGAAACCCAGATGAGGCCCAAATAGAAAATGCAATAACTTGTGCCCACTGCCAAGCTAATATAGGCGATAGTTTCTTAGTGATCATTTCTGTATTGTTTAAAAAGTTATTTAAAAACAAACAAGAACAGTTTGGGCTCTTTGCTCAAACCACTTGATAAGGCTCTCTCTTTCTTTTTTTTTTTTTTTTTTGAGCAATTAAATTTATTATTATATTTAAATATTAATTAACAGTAACACAACAATTATCGATCAAGTTATAATGATCAATTAATAGTAAACAATTATTATAGAAGTGGAAAAATAAATCCAAACATCCTTGTTTGTTTGGTATCTTATGTAGTGAGTACTTGTCAAATGAGAAAATCCAGGGCCACAACTCAGCAATGTGAACTCCATATGGGTTGTTGGGCTTTTTCAGTGGGAATAAATATGAGAAAGGTGTTTTGAAAGCAGAAATGATAAAAAGAAATGTTTGGTTTTATTTTGATTAAATATTTTTTAATGTAGAATTCACATCAGTATTTTTTAATGTAAAATAAAAATAATATATATTTATTAATTATAATAATATAGTAATTTGATAATATGATGATGTGATGTATAACGGGCTCCGTTTCATTTTGAGAAAAAAAAATGGCTTTGTTTTGGGAAAAGATTTATCAAACAAGTTTTCATTTCAGAAAGAAAAAAAATTAAAAAAAATGCTTCCCTGGAATGAAAACAAACATTCCCTTAAATTTTGATGAACCCTTTCGATCTTCTATTACAAATTGGTGATTCAATTTGTATTTCTCATTATAAATGCTTGTTCAGGTAGATAAATTTTTTTTATGTGTTCGTAATATAAAATACAAGATAAAATATAAAATTAAAATAAATAATCTGAATTATTAAAATAAATAATCTAAATATACCTAACAATATCCAGTTTAATTAAATTCATTAAAATTAATGTGGAAGTGATACCTATTTTTTTATATCAATTGAAAGATACATTCTAATTTTTTATATTAATAGAATAGAGTAAAACTTATATATTAAAGTACATTCATGGCTAAAATTGATTTTTTTTTTAAATCATGAGATTAAATTTGCAAAACCTCATCAACTATGAGACTTAAAATATATTTTCATATGCTTGGAAAGTACAAAAATAATTATATGAGTTAACGGGATATTTGATTAACATATGCTTTTTCAAACCATCCAAATCTGAATTTTATATTATCTTTACCAATTTACTAATTTTTTTTCTGAAAATATGTGATAAAATTATATTTATAAGTATTTTACTTTTTGTTTTATCTTTTGTCCATTTTTGATTCTATGATTTTGTTAAAAAATAAAAAAATAGTTCTAATTAAATAACAAAAACTAATTGTAATTTGAATTTATTATTTTAAGTTTGATAATTTAAAATTAAGAAAAAAGTATAAGATTAATTAATAAATATAAAATAAGATATAACAATTATTTATACAAAATTTAAAATTAGAATTCAATATTTTGTATGATTCAATGAATTAAAATAAAAATTCACAATCAAATCGAATACCAATTTTGTATGAAAATATAACTCACTATATCCATTTTAATTAGATTTAATAAAATTAATGAAAATAACATATATTTTTTATATAAATTCAAATGCACATTCCACTGTCATATTTATAATGTTTTGTTATTACACCTTTTTAAAAAAAAAAAAAAGAATACAACAAAACTTAGTTTGTATTCATGAAAAAAATCCATTTTTTCTTAACCATGAGACTATACAAATATAATTATAAGAATTGATGGAGTATTTGATTCCTTTAATATTTACTTTCTTAAGTCAACCATATCTGAATTTTACATCATATTAATCAATTATAAAATCATATTCCAAAAGCGATGTATAAAATTCAAAATTTATTTTAATCATTTGACTTATCTTTTGTCATCGCAATCATAGTAGTCCGGTTGCAATTGCATATGATTTTTGACTTACTAAATTTTTTTGACTTTGAGAATTTATTTTAAATCACTATTAGAGTCACTTAATGAAAAAAACAGATCTTTTAGGTTGATTATTTAATCTAATAAATTTTATTTATACTATTTTATTGTTAGTTTGAAATTATAGTTTTTATTGCCTTTTTTTTTCTACTTTTTTTCCAAATATTATTTTTCTTTTTTGAATACGAAAACGTGTTTGTCATTTGTATTTTTTGAAAATAGTATTTTTTCCCAGAATACCAAATTATTTATTACTATATTTAGATAATCCTATACCCTATACTATCACTAATTATAATACAATAATATTAATAAGATATTTATAATTAAAAATATTTCTCATTAACCATAACAAAATAATATTAACAATATATCTACAATTGATAAAATATATTTCAAATTACATCATATCATTTGACCCTACAAAACATACATATTTTTAATTCTATATACATTCTCCAAACGCACTTTTCAGAATATATTCTTTCATAACACTCTCCAAAAAAAAACTTAAAATAAAATCAAACGGAGCTTAAATTTTTTAATAGAATAAAAAATGACAAAAATAAGTTGTATGAATCTTCGTACTGTATCACCACACTTCAACATAAATATTTTTAAAAATATATATTACATTAAATAAATAATAATTTTATGCTATATTTACTTGTGTATTTTTTGATCGTTTTATATATTGTTATACCGAACCAATTATAGAATTGATAAAAAAATTATTGGAGTATTTTTAAAAGTATATATAGGGGGTAAAATGAAATTATCAATAATTTTTTTTAAGATAATCTATTAGAGATAAAATCTTATTATGTCTGTATATTATTACACTATTACAAAACTATATATAACATATTTTCAACTAATTATATTTTAAATTTATTATTTTTAGTTTGGCAAATTAAATGTGAGAAAAAAACCTAATTAATATATAAAATTAGATAAAAAATTATTTTTAAAAATTGTAAAAATTAAATTTGAGATTTGGTATAGTTCGATAAATTAGAATAATAAATTAAAATAAAATTGAATATTGAATATGTATAAAAAATTAAATATCAAATTGATTTTTTTAATATCGACATGATACGCATCGAATTTTCAGTTTTGATTTGCCAATTTTTTTTTATCTCTAAGGAACAAGTGTCATCTATAAATTATGAGATGAAAGAGAGTTCATGGCTTTGTTGCATTGTGAACTGTAATTTTTTTTTTGTAATACCTTATTTTATATTCCTTTTAAAATACTTAATTTTTTCATATTAATTTTCATTCATCTTCTTTTTTCTAGTGTTTATATATACTTTAAATTAGTAAATTACAATAAATAAAATTATAAAAATTAAAAGTATCATTATTTATATACATTAACTGTATGATTTCAAAGTTATTGATATTCATCAATATGTCAATCTTGAAAAATAAAATGCAATCAACCATCGAACAATATTTTAGATTTGCTGGTAGGAGTAATGATATTGCAAGTTCTACATATACTTTTATTGTCAAATATCTGATTGAGCTGGCCTGAAATCTACCATGAAGTCGATAAGGGTATGCATTGTGCACAACAAATATGAGAGTTTTTTGGGATATATAGTAATATCTAAAGATTTTAAAAGAGAATCATAAACCTCAGTTGAATATAATTTGCCAAAAATTTAAAAAGTCTGAATTTTTTCTTGGAGAATATGGAAAAAAAAATTATTAGTTCATATGATCTTCCAAACATTCATATTGATATAGGTAATATGGATAATGATTTTTTAAGAGACATACAAGATAAATTGTCAAAAGAAATATCTCAAAAAAATTATAAAGTATAACTAAAGTTGAATTCTAAACAATATAAAACTTTTTTAATGATATTAGATTGTATATAAAAGGGCAATGATTTTTTTATTGATGGGTCATGTGGAATACAAAAAAATATTTTATACTATACATTATTAGCTCATCTTAGATTCAAAAATCAAATAACACTTGTAACTGCAACATATGGAGTTATTTTTGCAATAATGGCAGGGGTAGAATAACACATTCTCACTTCAAAATACCAATAGATACAATTTAATCAAGTCAGTGCACTATGTCCAAGCAAAGTAAGGCTGCAGAGCTTTTACGTCATGCACAACTATTTTTATGGGATGAAACACGAATAACAAAATGATAGCTATAAAAAATATTGACAAATTGAAAGACGTAATGGAAAATGATGAGGAGTTTGGTTAAAAAATTATAGTTTTTTGTAAAAAAATTAGACAAGTATTAATAGTTGTTCATAGGGCAATAATCTATCAAACTATTTCTACAAGTTTGATAAAATAATATATTTGTGGCCCAAAATGAAAAAAATCACTTTATCTAGGAACATTAGTCGAACAATAATTCAAATTTTAGTGAGTTTTTACTTAGAGTTGGAAAATATGATAAACCAAGTGATATTAAAAGTAATATCAAAATTTCAGAAGAGAATAATTATTTAATATGACAATAAAGAAAACTCAATATTACGACTTATTAGAGCTATTTTCCCAACTTAAATAATAATGTACATTCAACTCATTACATGAATGTGAACCCATAAAATGGATTGAGTAGTGGTATAAAAATGGTATGCAGGACTTCAAGAATAACGTAACTGATGCAGAAATTATGTTTTGGCAACATAGTGAAAAACTTATTTTTATACATATAGTGTCAATTTCGTCAGCTTACAATGAAGGTTATCCATTTCAATTTAAACGTAAACAATTTCATATAAAACTTTATTTTGTAATGACAATCAACAAAGTTAAAAAACAAACAATTTCAAATATTGATATCTATTTGTTAGAGTAGTGTCCGGCGTGTCAATTGTTCTGGCCATTCTTATACTCTTGCGAATCATTTTTATTTATATTAATATCATTTAAATGTCAATCTTTATCTTAAATTTATCATAGAATTAGATAAAGTCCTTAGATCACACATAACTATGGGGCATGGTTGCGCATATGATGATGATCGTGGAAGATACCTTTAAGACTGTGATCTTAAAACATTCCAAGTTAAGGATTAATGAAATGGGACATTATTAATCCCGTTGAAACTTGCGCATACGATGCAGGCTCGAATGGAGGATGCTTCGTTCCATAGATATTGGTGTGGAGACACTAGTGCATGTATGCGGGTGCTTGTTGGGAACAAGTACACTAAACAACTCCACCTGAAAATTTTCAATTGGAAATATTTTATTGTCGAATGGGAATTTTCTCATTACGATAGTGCAAGAATTAGTCCTTGGACTTAAGGCACCATGGTAACCTTGTGCATGACATGTTGTACTTTGATATATTTTCTGATTGCATGACAATCACAAGGGGTTTATATTGGGTGTAACATCTTCATATATGGAGATTAATGAGTGGTCAACAAAGGATCCATCACCTATTTAGATGAATAGGTGAATCTCCTATGTGTTCCACTGTACTTGACTTTAAAATCCTAGGCCAAGGTTGGATGAAAATTAGACGTGGAGTTTTTTAATTATTCATCATCGAGTCAGGCAACTAGGAATGGAAACATAGTTATTGAGTTAATAGGGTTTCGACTCAATATCCATGCCCTAGGCTCAAACGGGAGATTAGATGACGGAAGGACCGTACTTGCATGTTATTCGTAATTGAAATAAGTTCGCATATTCACCTTAGACTAGGAGTCATGATGCATTGCTAGATGCTTCCCATGTCTTGTGGGTTCTTGGAATTAATGAGTTAATTTCATGAGAATTAATTAATTAGATTAATTAATCAGAACAATTAATTGTTCAACTAAGTCACAAGAGTTGTGAGCCCACGGCTAGTTTAAAGTGAACCTAAGGGGTCACACACAAAACTTGGACAAGTCCATTTCTAGCTTAGAAATTAATCCAAGTGTTGGATTAAATTAATTAATATGATTAATTAATGAGGTTAAATTAATTCAAGTGTAATTCAATTAATTAATTAGATTAATTGATTGGACCTAATTAGATTAGGAAGCCCAATTGAAATATTTAATTAATTGATTGGATCAATTTAGTAAGATGAGCCTAATTAATTAAATGAATTAATTTAATTGATTGGATCAATTAAAATAGAGTCTAATTGATTATTTAAGCCTAGGCCTATTAGGTGTGGGCTTGTAGGAAGCTCATTAGAAAATTGAATTGGGAATCCAATTTCTAGAGGAAGTTGAATTGGGAATTCAATTTCTATTAGGTAATAAGAAAAAAAGAAAGTTCTTATGGGATAAGAAAACTTACCAAAAGAGTTGGAGATAAGAAAGGAAGAAGAGTCCTATATAGAAAGAACTTGTAATAGTCTTGATTGACAATTTTCTTGGATATTTTTATGGGAATTTTAATTGTAGATTTTTTTGAAGAAAAATAGTTTTCTTTCATCCCAAAAAATTCGTCCCTCCTTTCATTTCAATCTCCAAAAGTTCACCAACCTTTTATCTAGTTTAATTCTTGATTTAATTATTGAATTAAGAATTAAATTAAACACCTAAAATACTAATTGTTAGTGTATTCTTGTTTCAAACAAAATCGTTTTGGGATAGAATTATCGAATCAAAAACTACTAGCATAGGATTCGGTTGCGAGTAGGCATCCAAGGTGTGGATACCGTTAGAGGGATAACATTTGAAATCCTAGAAGCGAATCAGATTTCAATCAAAAGGGTTTTGAATTGAAGAACATAGAAATACTTTCAAGTAGGGATACCGATTTAAATCGTTTCAATCCCTACTTCAGCCGGAGTGCAAATCAATGTAAGAGTTTTTGAAACTTTCTTATTTTAACTATTAGAAAATGCACAACTGAGTAATCGCGAAAGGGTTTCGGGATTCGTTTTAATTATATGTGATGTAATGCATATTTATGTTTTTGAAAAATTTTAAATCCTGCTGCGTGTACGTTTTTCGGGATCGCGCGAACCCAATACTATTTGCATCATTTAGTGTATTGTCAATGCTAATTATATATTGCTCTTTTCAAAGAAACTTCAATATCTATAACCAGTATTTGATTAAACAAGACACCTCAAATGTAAGAAGAAGATATAGACTAAAAATATTGTATATAAATAAGTTTTTAGTGTAGGTACAAATATTTTTTTCTTAAGTAATACATTATATATTATTAGTAGTAACTAAAATTTTATTTTTATTAGGGAAAAACAATATTGAAACATGATTCACTGTGTCACAAATTTTTAATACCTAACAATCATATATAATGTAAAGAAAATTTTAGTATACAAATAATTAAAGAAAAAATAATTTGATTACTTAGAATTATCATACTCAATTAAAGTAGTTTAATAATATTATGTATGAGTTGTATGCACACCGAATAATATATAAAAACTGATAAATAAATGTAGATCCTTAAATTTTAGATATGTATTTTACTTAATTTTTATCCTAAAACCTAATTCTTTCACTTAGTTTCACATGCATTCATCATTAAAAAAGAAATATAGCTAAATTGCAATTTAATTTATGTTGTAAAATAAATATTTTTTTAATATTAATTATCTATCTTACTTAATCTTTAGATTTTTTTAATTTATTAAATTTATTCAATTTATAGAGAACAAGTACTACCTACAAAGTATGAAATGGAATAGAGTCTCTTAGTTTATTATAATGTCATATCAATTAATAATTAGTTTATGAAATATTTTAAAATATTTTATTTTTTATTGATTATATTTTATTTAATTTTTTTAATTTATGAAGTATCATTTAATATATTAATTTTACTCAAACATATTATTAAATAATAAAACTAATTTATTATAATTATATAAATTATATGCAACGGACGCATTACAAGTAAAATAAAAAAAACGTGAATTCACTCCATGTTTTTTATTTTTATTTTTTAAGATTTTCAAGGTGTAGATGAAATATAAAAAATGAAAAAATATTTGACACAACTTTTTTCAGCCCATGAAATTCCGCATTAGTTTTATTACTTCTCGCAATAATTACAAGTAGAGGGAAGGAGTATCTAACACAACTGTGTGTTGGTTTGTTTGATGAATAAAAATCTGCAGTTCATTTTGACTAGAGAAATGAACCCATTGCCATATGCTCTCGGCTTTTTTAATTTTTTATTGTGGATTAAAAGAAATGTTAGAGATCTACCTTAATTGGAAAAGGATTAAAGTTTTTAAGTAAAACGTGGATCCACGCTTTCAAAAGAAATGAAAGTGTGAAATCAGTCATCACCTTTAAACTTTACTTTTTTTAAAAAAATATTATTTAATAATTTTATTATTCGGTGATTGTATTGTATCTCCAAAATAAAATATAAAATAAAATATTAATTTAAAATAAAAAATTATACTATAAACTCTAAAAATATATTAGTCAAACACTTCTAAGTGTGATTTCTCTTTCTCCTAGAAAATCTATAAAACGACAAATTTGTACCTGTAGCAAAGTACATAAATTTAAATACTATAATATCTTCAAGTACATATATTTTTCTTTAGTATTTTGTGGATTGGGTAAAAATCTTAGAGCAACTCAAAGAAACAAGATTTGAATAGTTTATTTGTGATTTTTGTCTTTTTTATTAATTCTTTGTTATTCCATCAAGTCATGAATTAGGAAATTATTGTTATATTTTTCCAAATACTTTCCATCTTTTAAGAAAAATGAAAGGTGTCTTACCAAATTTATTCGATATATCAAGAAAAAATTCCCAAAATTAGTTTTTTTGGACTTTTCATATTCATAATATATCTTAACGTCATTCGTATAAAGCTTTAGGCTAGATTAAGTACAAAAATAGTTTTACTATTCATTCAATGAAGAGCTGATATACATAGGACTGCAAGATCAGTTCCTATGTATAAACCATTAAAAGTGGAACTAAAATAACAATAACAATGGAATAAATGAAGGAACAAATAAAG
>JAGSPU010000074.1:0-31586 GCA_019321725.1 Paulownia fortunei | reverse complement strand
AACTTTGTGAATGCATACATGTATTGTTATTATTATTACAACTTTCCATCTAAAAGTTTTGTAGTCATCAAATTTTGATGAGTACAATCGATGTACTAGAAAGATAACTTTAACATAAATATATAAATATATATAAATATATAGATGTACAATTGATGTAATATCTATATATAAATATACATGTATGTAAATACATTGTGTTCAACTATATTTTATAAATGAATATATGAATATATATATACACACACGTGGACATTATATGTGCATATATATACTTTGATTTGAGCGAGTGAGGGGCAACTATGAGTTATTGAGAAAATATGGCAGGCAAGATTAATAAAATAATTTTGAGTTATTTACAAAAATGCCACAGCTGAGAAAAACACTCCCTTGGCTTTCTAGCTTTTTTTTTTTTTTTTTATATGTATAACGTAAACTTAGAAAATTAGAAGTACAAATTGAAAAACCAAACACTCAAATTATGCTTCTTTTTTTTTCTTTTTTCAACCAGAAGTATAAAAACACTGTAATTTTTTACACACACTCTTCTATGTCAGATGAGTTTAAGCCCCTTTTGATGCCTTGCATTCCTTCATAGTTGACGAAATAAGATTAGAACTTGTAACACCTCGTTTAACTTGTATGACAAAATAGAAGAAACCAAATAACGATGCATTGATATATCACCTCAATATGCCCAAAAACTTCCCCAATCTTATTAATATAATTGTTACACCTCATCCGATGGTGAACTAAAAAAGAGATACTCATGGAGCAAATCGGAGAGTGCTTGCTAGCTTTGATTTCATGAAATGCAATTCAATCTTTTCCTCTAAAGAACAACAAAAGATAAAGAACATAATTAGGAACTGATACTAAATATGCGACATAATACTAGTAATTGAACTAAAAATACTATTCCTCATTCCATGAGGAAAACTATGTACATAAAGATTAAAAAACAAAAAAAAAACTAAAAAAAAATGAGAAATCTCTCATACCTACATACTTACCTACATACATACATATATACACTTGTTTTTGTGAACACTGTTAGAAAGCTTTAATCTCCCATTGCATCAAACTCCAGGGTGAGCTCAGCACTGGTGAAGTTGAAGTTAGAACATTTAAATGGCTGGGAGAGCCGTGAACGGATAAAACCAACTCTAGACCTCAACAGGTCAAAGTGAATGAAATTATCCTCTAACTGATATGCACCAATGGTGATTGCTGCTCTGGCATTTGATCCTCCATCAACAAATGCCAAACAAGATACATTGGGCCTCACTCTCACCAATGCATCAAACTAAAAACTGTCCAACTGACATTTCTGTTCTGCAAAACAAAATCTATGTTTGGAGGATCTCCCCTTGTTGGTGGCAAGATACTGGCATTGAAGCATAGTCCAAAAGGGGATATCGCTTCAACTTGAGGCACTGCCACTAGTTGGTCAGCAAAGAATTGGGTAAACGTCTTGAATACTGAGTGCTCTAGAACTGTGTAAGGTTTTGTAGTGCTGATCATTGTCCCCCAACGCCTCTGGTTCTTGAAAGTAAAGAAGTATTGAATGGGACAGTTTGGTTGTTTATCTTGATTGATCTCAACAGTATGAAGTACTCTCCTTGTGCACCAATTGTTAAAGGGGTGTAGACTATGACTCCTGGTGGTACTTTGGAAGGCAGATTTCCGAAGAAAATGCCTCCGTTGTTCGTCGTAGAGGAAGAGAGACACAAGGCGAATTGAGGTCGAAACCCAAAATGAGAAGCGAGCTGTATTGCAAAGCAACTGGTGTATGACCGAGTCCAGCTATTCCCTTAACACCTTGTGGCAATGGTCCTTGCAAAAGAGATGAAGGTGCACAAGCAAATAGAAACTGAGGAATAGTGGCCCATTGACTAGGGTTGGAGGCTTGATCAATTGACCGGATTGAGACCACATCTTCTGCAAGTTCACTAATAACATTCTTTTGGGTGAGTGGGTTTGTGGCAAGTACACCACAAGTATTGTTATGGCAACCAGGCCGAGCAGTAGTAGAGCTGCATTTATGGCAGTAGTGAACACCTGCGCGAGCGCATTGAGTAGAATGGCAGAAGGGAGCGTTATAGGTTGAGGACAAGTAGTTTTGGTCGCAAGTAACCCACAAGAACCTGCCGTTTAAATCAACGACAAGCGGCACGGAGACTTGAGGAGTTCTCTTGCGGAGGTTGGTTATTTGAAGGTTTGTTGCGGTATCTTTGCGCACTGGCAGAACGAGTGCATTAGGTTTGAAGGGAGCTCGAACAACACGGGATTCTGTTACAGTAAGAATGAGGCCAATGAAGATGGTGAGAAGACAGGTTTTGAGAGTTGAAGCCATATAGGAAAATTTAACCTGTGAGTAGGAGGATATCAGTGGTTGTATAATAGGCAATCGGGATGGCATTGCAGTATTATTTATAGTACAAATTTCTAAAGTTTGGATTGAGTTTGGTGGAATTAAAGCAAATTATATACCAAATATATTATATTTGTCTTGTTGTAATTTGATGTTTTTATAAATTTAATGTGCACAAAAATAAATAATATGTGAATCGATATTATATCTTTATAAGACAGTGGATGATTAATTAATTCAATTCGGATTCGTAACTCCCCTGTAAGTCTCATCGAATGCTGCAAATAGAACCACGAATGATAATATGCCAGAGTCATTTCGCTTTCAATGGATACAACATCCATCGATTTACACACACCTTAAACTTTTGAAAAACCTTCATTAATATAGTGATGCTCCGAAAAAAACGTAGACAGAAAGAGAGGAAAAAGAGTGTATTTATTTTTTAGAGAAAACTTAATATCTCATTTCTACGATCTCTCGTCAATTGGAAGATATAATCTTATTTAAAAAATATATTTTCATCCCTATCACAATTAAAATCCAATTAGAAGAGTTATGAGATAAATATCTCCATCCCTATTACATTTGAAATTCAATTAAAAGAAGTACAAGATATCATATCCTTATCACAATAAGATTCCTACTTATTTTAAATAAATGTGCAATTCTAATGCACCAATATCTTCATTTTTACATATTTGAATCAATTCATTCGAATCATATCATTATAATTCTCATCTCATATTTCTTTTTTTATACATGAAATAAGATGCATGACCAAACAAAAAAGAAATATATGGAGAGAGTTTTATTAAATTATTACCAAATCAAACTAACGTACTTATATTTCAAAAAAAGTGATTTATTATTTTACTTTGAGAAATATGTTGAGTTTGACAAAAGAATTCCGACAAAGAGGGCAAGTGATGGCTATGACAAGTAAAAGGTGACAAATCTGCTGATTCTCATTTTCCAAGTGATGGTTTATGAGTTGTAATCCACGTTTCATGGGATGTTTGCAAGCCAATTTTAGCATATAAAGGGTTGGAACAAGGATGGTTATCATCTCTAATGATGTGGAGAAGTACATTTGGCAGGCAAGCAATGCTCGTGGCAACAGGATTAAACATCACTTGCCACGTACCTTTTATGTAAGTTCATGAATAAAAGTCTCAAGGAATATCCGAAGAAATTTTATTATTATTTTTTATTAAAGTTGTCTGTGTCTAAGTAAGGATTTAACAGATTCCTATCAATTTATTAATTACAAAAATCAAAAGCAATATTACATTTCAAAAACAGTAAATTAGGAGTACTCCTTTACAATATAAATCTAAGAAAAACGAAAATTCGGAAAGTTCCTCTTATTAAGATGGTTTTTAACGAAATTAGAAAAAATCTTTAGTGAATTCCAAACAAATTCGAACAAATTTTACTTATTTAGTCAAATATGCTTATGGTTGTTAATTCAAGGCTGACTTCCTCCTGAAGCCAATTCAAGGCTCACTTCATGACCAAATCTATTTATAGTAAGTTGGAAATATTAAGACTTCTATCATTTTTTTAATATTTTATTTAGTATTGGACAAAAATTAATTCAGGTCTAAAAAAAATTGCCATAATAAGGAATTAAATATAAATTATAAATAAATAATTTTTTCTTAAATATAAATTAAATATGGTTCAGTGTCTTAACTTGGCTTCGAGTAGTGTTCGCCAAGGTGCAGATTTAGATATAATGGCAGGACACAATGTTGGTTCCAGTTATACAAAGCTAAAATTTTACAAATTTGTATCAACCAAATATTTTCCAATTATTTTGAATATTGTGGGAGCTCAAATTTATTTCAGCTGATAGGTGGAACTAGCACATTCTAGATGTTCTCTCAGTTTATCTCTCCAAAGATTATCTAGGAATGAATATTAAATTAATTAATCGAACATGTCCGTAAAAATTTAAAACATTAAGGTTCTGCTTGATTTATTTATTTTTTTAGTATTTTGAAGAAAATATTTTGAATAAATATATTGTGCAATGAGTGACAATGAAAAAATATTTGATTTTATGTTTGGATTGAGACATTTATATTGTAAATATTTTTTTATGTAATTTTATTTGGTTAGTATTGTTACATTAAATTTAATTTTACTATTATATATATATATATAATACTGATACGAAGATCAATGTAATATTTGAAAGATATAAATATATATATTTTATTGATATAACGACTGAAATATATGTAAAAACATATAATAACAGAAGTAACTATACATATATATATATATAGTAACAATTAGATGTTTTTATTTAACACATATCTTGTAAGAAGGGAAAGATGCTTCTTGGAAGTTAAAACGTTTGGTTATTTTGAAAAAAAGAGGAGTGAAAATTTTCTGTTTCAACTTTCATTAAATGTTTTGCAAAACAATCTTGATAAACTAGGATTACTTTCAAACCTATTACATAAAATTTCTTGTCCAGACCAATTTTAATAAAATTTGATGAGATAAAAAAGTGTTATAATGCTACATCAATTATATGCTCATGCCTTACTTTTAAAATTAATTTACTTTTATTTATATTTTGAGGTATAATTTTTAGTTTTCAGTACCTTAAGGACACATAAAAATGTTAAAACAATATAATAAGGCAAGATAATGATGACAATAACATAGAACTTATAACTAGGCTACGAACCTTCATATGAAATTTATCATTATACAAATCTTAGCCAATTATGTAAAGTAGGACTATGAAATAGTAGCACATTATCAATATTAATGCTAGTTAAAAACAAACCCCAGCCTCTCTATGCCAATTACAATTTTACTTTCTAGAATATGTTTTTTAATGCATATAAAAGTGATTATACATTTTATCTTATCTTATTATTATTTTTTTTTTTTTTGAGTAAGTGATCAATAACAACAAGTTAATAATTATCAATTAATATGTATAATTGTCAACTACTAAGAACCAACTATAATAGATATCAAAATATACGCATACTTTTGGTGGGAGTCGAATCTAAGATTTTTCAAGTCAAGAAGTCTCAACCTTGCTATTTGAGCTGCACATGATTGGAATGATTGTGCAATTTATAATTTGTCGTTTTTTCCATATTTTTTTAAGAAAAATAATACTTCACCCTGAAAAGTTCGTTCTTACCCTAACCCTTCTAAAATAAAAAAAAAATGGTAAATTGCCTCTAAAATCAATCTATAAGCTGCACACTGCCCGCATCTATTTCAAGCCAAAAAATCTAGCGAAGTCATCACATAACCGTGAAGTGATCTTAAGGGCAAAATCATCCTTTTGCCCAAAGAAATAGCACCTTTTGCGCCCCCCTCCCCCCCCAATATAAAATATAAATAAAATAAATAAAAATTAATAATTTGCTGCCATCACCCTCTTCCCCAAACATATTTCAGGCTAAAAAATCTACCAAAATTCTTACACCTAACCGTAGTGTGATTTTCTTAATGGTATTACTATCTTTTGCCCAGACATATCTATTTTAAAATTGATTTTTCTTTTTGCCCAAAAAAAAAAGAAACCTAGATGGCTAGGTTTTGTATTGGAAGATCAATTAAACATAATTTATTAAAGTTTTCTTAGATTAACTATAATATAGCTCCCTAGCTTAGAACAAGAAATGAGTTGACAATTGTGTAAAAGAAACTACAAGCTTCCTCTTTGTACAATAACTCAAGATTTCTTTTTGTTTTTTTGTAATTTCTGATAATAATGCCTATCTACTTTAAATATTTGATAAACAAATGCGTTCTTAGAAAACCATATATATATATATAGTTGTTACTTGTCCCCACATTTTGATATAATAATAAATTAAAAACCATCACATTTTTATAATGATTAATTCCGGATAACAGATCATGAATAATTTACCATGATCTATTATACTCTAGAAGGTTGGTTCATAAAAATATGAGCATCCACCATAAATTGTTCATGGGAGATAAGTAATCACAATGATGTAGAATTGCTCCAAATTTATGAACTTTTTGTAATGTATTGATTTTAAGATGGGTTCCTGTCTACGTTATAATAAGTTGCTAGGGTGTTGGGACTTGTCTCAACAAAACCCTCCAATACTCAAGTCAGAATCAATTCGAGAATAAGTAAGGGCAAAGCACATAATACAATAAATTTGCCAAATAAATTTAACGTACCTTATAAAATAATATGAAGGGGGTATTTATAGGCATTTATTATGAGACTTATGTCTTAAAGGCCCTTTGCTTATTTTGGGCCTCGTGGGCATATTTGCTTCAATGTGCTAGAATTTAATATTTCTGGGGTTAGTCAAATAATGACCATCATACAGCCCCAAACTTCCGGGGGGGCTGCACAATCCGGTCGGAAATTAGTAATTTTAGGTAAGACTAGTGACTTATCGTTGTTCGGATAAAATAGGCCTCCTGCTGATGAAGGTGGGATGAACCTATATTTGGCCTCTAGTATTTGTGCTAGGTAGCGCATTTTTTGATTTTTGCTCTTCTAAGCTAGGTCAAGCTTTACCTTAATCTTGAGTTCACGGGTATAGTTGCACTTAGGTGAGGCTATGCCTCACTAGGGATTCTCTTAGGCGATGGTATGCCTCATTTCTCATCTTATGTAATAATTTAGTATGCATTATTGTTGATACAGAGGTTCTAGATAATAAAGCTTTAGCCCCCAAGACCATGTCATTGAGGATTTTTCATAAGATATGGTCTTTTTGATAGGACTTAGCCTTGTTCATTAGGAACTTTGAGATTTTTGTAGTCTTTGGCTTCAGACTTTCCACATTCGAGTTCCATGATAGTTATATCCTCTTAATTTAGTTGTTTGTTATGTTAGGGTACCACCTTTTATTGAATGTGTTTGAGTATTATGTTACCATTTTTGCTTAACTTATTGTCAATAATTATATTCCCACTCGGGGATGTAATCTTTGTACTCTCTTCTTAAGAGAATATTTATGCTAACGAGGATGCAAGTTGACTTTAGGGTACTCCTTCATGTGTTACCAAGAATGCACTTAGCATACAGAGGCTGTCTTTTTTCCATGAGTGCGTTTAACACTTCTTACAGTGTTTTGTTTTATCTCAGAGTGAGCTTTTTTATGAGCATTATATTTGTGAGTTGCAATCAGGAGGATATGTTGTACATTAAGTAGTAACTTTACTCATTGGTTGTCAAAACCCCGGTCAAGGCATGTCGCTTTGAGGCTTTTATTCTTTTTTGACTATGACTAGTTGGAGAGTAGTTATTTTGAAGAGTCGGCTGCGTGTCTTGAGGCAACGAAGAAAGAATGAGAGGCTAAGGTCATTCACTTGCTTATACCAAGGAACAAATTATACTAAAGTTAAAGTCCTCTCCTAATTTTGAGGATATTGTTGAGGAGAGTAGTTATCACTAATGATCAGACTGTTCCTGAGTGTCGAAATACTCTAAGAGTGATGGGTCATTTTGGTGAGAAGGATATTGTTGTTGGACTTTCCACGTCATAAGGAGTGGTAGTCAAAGCATTGCTTCGACTGTATTGTGGGCCTAGATGCCCGGGGTTAAGTTGAATTTTGTGACCTTTAGAGCTAACTATATATCTTTCTTAGCTTTGAGGGTGTTGTTGGGTTAGCGCGATCCAGAAATGTATACGCAGTATAATTTAAAAATTTTAAAAACAAACCAAAATTACATCACATGTAATTAAAATCGAATCCTAGAACCCTTTTGCGATTACTCATTTGTGTGTTTTCTGATACTTAAAGCAAGAAGGTTTCAAAATTTTTTACCTTGATTTGCACTCTAGCTGATGTAGGGATTGAAATGATCAAATGTTATCCTAACACAAATGAATCTCCAAATTCTTCAATTCAAACCTCTTTGATTGAAAATTAATTCGCTTCTAGGATCTAAAATATTATTCCTTTAACGGTATCCACACCTTGGATGCCTACTCGCAACCGAATCATATGCTAGTAGTTTTTGATTCGATAATTCTATTCTAGAATGATTTTATTTGAAACAAAAACACACTAACAATTAGTGATTTAGGTGTTTAGTTTAATTCTTAATTCAACTATTGAATCAAGAATTAAACAAGGTAAAAGATTGGTGAATTTCTAGAGATTGAAAGGAAAAGAAGGAACGAATTTTTGGAGATGAAGAAAATCATTTTTCAGCAAGAGAGAGGGGCTATTTTTTTCACTTTTCCCAGCAAAAAATCTGCAATAAAAATTTCCAAAAAAGAATCCAAGAAGTTTGCCAATAAAGGCTATCATAAGTCCTTTCCTTATACGAATCTTCTTCCTTTCTTATCTCCAACTCTTTTAGGAAGTTTCCTTATCTCATAAAAACTTTTCTTTTTCCTTATTATCTCTTAGAAATTGAATTCCCATTCTTCTAAAAATTGGATTCTTACTCTAATTTCCTAATGGGTTTCCTACAAGCCCACACCTAATGAGCCTAGGCCGAATTAATTAATTAGACCCTAGTTTATTTGTCTAATTAATTAAATTACCATCTAATTAATTAGGCCCATCTTAATTAATTAATTCAATAAATTAATTAAATATTTTAATTGAACTCCCTAATCCAATTAGATCTAATTAATTAATTGACTTAATTCCACGCTTTAGTGATTTAGTATGATTGTCTTTCACTTTAGTGATAACTTTTGCACATGGAATGATACTTCATCTATTCCTCAAAGTTTTTTGATCAAAAAATTAAGGAAAAATAGTTTTAACCTTCTAGACTTATATTCTATCAATATATGTTAGATTTCATTGGGTTAAAATTCATTTAGATAACTATTTTACTATAAATCTTGGTTAAGCATGATTGTCTTAAACCTAGTGATGGTTTTGCATAGTGAAGGAAATACCACCATATTTTCAAAGATTGTGGTTTAAAAAAATTAGGAAAATCATTAGAATTTCTTGACGAGTTGTCCTAATAATTAATCATATGCTTATTAAATATTTTAGTCATTTTACATGAAGTGAGATTGCATTTACAATTGAATTATTACCATTCTACTAGTTTTCTAATTACTTGATTGAAAATTTTGATTGGTTGAGCATCGAGCCCAAGTGTTTTGGTGGGGCTAGGGCTAGGGTTCAGCAGGATAAGCAAGGGCTCGTGGTCTTAAATTAGTTCCCCCTATTCATGACCAACTCCCACCGCCCAAAGATAGAGTGTTCTAAGGCTTAAAGTGGGTCATAGATTTTCGGCATATACTTGGGGTATGAATAATAGGGCATCGCGAGCCCTAATGGGAGGTATAAGGTGTTGGCTTTAAGCCCATTTTTTAAGAGGTGATAAGGAAGAAGTAGTGGGACCCAAAGATCCATAAACTGAATAACATCGCATGCTGTGCTTATTGCTAATATGGCCTCTACTGCTTAATTATTCACTAGAAATGTTATTGATACTATGATCACTTATTGCTTAATTGTGCATTGTTACTTAAATTGTTGAAAATAATTAATTTAAGAAATCTTTCTTTATAACTACTCCGCTTCATTATGATTTGAGTAATAACTATTAAATGGAATTTCCAAGTACCCCATCCCAAAATGATTTGAAAATGACACCCGCACACACGCACCCACTCATTGAGCAACAACTCATGTTTTTATCTCATTCTCCAGAGAATGGATCCATTGATGAAGAGAATGTTGATGGAGAAAATAACACTTAGGGTGCAGCCATAGTTGACTACTAGCACAACAGAGTACATCAAGTGTTCTTAGATGTTTTGGTTTAACTTAGCATCATGTCGTACTTTTGATTTCCTATAGACTTTTGACTTAATTTGGGGACTTGAATTCACAGTTGTGTAATGAATTTATGTTTGTCCATAGACTTGGGATAATGGATTATTCGCAAGATTTTTATTAGTTCTATTGGGGCATGACAATTTTCAATAATAACTCAAATATACAAAATGAGTATTATGTGTGATACATCTCATATATATAGCCCCCTACTCCCACATGAACTTTAGAAGAAAGGTTAGTTTAGAGTAAGCTGCTTCAAGAAATCAAAGAGATTTATTGTATTCATGAAGAGTATCTCCTATCGACAGATTTAACTTGCACAATAAGGCTTGCATTTATCACTACTTAATGTCCCGTTTGCTGAGTTATCTAGGGGTCAAAGGGAGCGATATGCCCTTTATAAGGGTTTGGGGGTGAAGCCCTCGAAAGGATTCGATTTGTTAGACTAATTCTTCAAAAATAAAATTACTTCTTATATCATTTTCTCATTTGCTCATTTTAATTTTATCATCATTTTCTCTATTACTACATTTCTGTTAAGCATTTTCTCAAATACTTTATGAGCTTACAAAGATAAGAAATGTTTTATCTTCAATATAATTTTAAGGCTTCACTTCATTTGATAAAACAAAGCCAGCCCAACTCAACCATAAATGGAGTACAAATAGTTGGCTTTCTTTTATTTAGTTGTATGATGAGCTAGAAATTCTACGTCTAACATTGAAGACTTTTCCCGACTTTGTGTTATTATGCGAGAAGTTGTTACTCAATGCTTGTAATTCTTTTCTTTTTGAGGATCGTCAGCTTACCATCAGTTATATTTAACAACTTTTACAGGATATTGTATCTAGTAGTCACCATAGGTTGCTCTAAGCAACTTTTTATAGAGGTGTACTTTATCAATATGCTGTAGGAGCCTGTTCTGACTTCTTACATGCATATTGTTACTTTGCCATGAGTTTGTAAACTTCTTACAGGTAAGTATTGTGATGCTTTCCTAAGAGTCCTAAAAGACTTCTGACAAGTGGGCATGTGATACCTCACCATGGCCTGGGCTTCTTATAGATATGTATTGTGATGCTCAATCGTGAAACCTTAAACTTCTTATAGATGATTACTTTAATGCACTACGATAAATGTGATTCAACTTCTTACAAATAGGTGTTTAAATATTATATGAGCTATTTTAAGCAATATTTTATTGGAAAGTGCTATGATCCCCAAAGCGCATAGCTAACGAGTTTTACTAGAGTGCAATAAGTTAAAATGAAAGACAACTTCATATTAACAACTAGAGAAAAGCTTTTGGGAAGCCAAATAATAAACCATCATCTAAAAGGAAAAAAATATCCCTCTTGGGGAAAACAAAAGCATTCAAATAAAATTTCCCTTAAATTAATCTAGATAAACTACTTAGTTTCTCTTCTTTACCTTACTTTGGTTGCTAATGGGCATTAGCACTTTTGATGCTTCACTTCATTATGGTTGTTCTTTTTCTTACCTCCTTCTAATCCTTTGGGGAGTGCACTATATTCACCAAAGTCCCCAAGTATGGCAGTGGCCTTTTCCTTCTAAAGAGTTGGCATCGAGCTACCATACGATTGTTAGAGTAGTGCTCAGTGAGCCAATTAGTGGTGAGCTTTTATACTCTTGTAAAAATAACCATATTCATGATGTTTATTAAATAAAAGGAATTTTCGTTATATTTAATTAAATTTTTAATTAGATAAAGTTCCTAGATCATAAATAGTTATGGGGCTTAGTCGCGCATATGATAGCGATCATGAAGCATACCTCTATAGCTTTGATCTTAAACATATTTTGAGTTATGGTATATGGGGCAATGATAAGCTTGATAGTCTCATGCACATGATGCATGCTCGAAAGGAGAATGTCTCATTCCTTAGATATTAGCTTAAGGACACTAGTAAATGTGTGTGGGTGCTTGTTAGGAAGCAAGTACACTGAACAACCATGTGAAATTCTCTGTTAGAAATATTGTTCATCGAATGAGAATTTTCTAGTTATAATAGTGAATTAACTTGTTCTTAGACTTGAGGCACCATGGTGACCTTCTGCACGATATCATAAACTTTGATGTACTTTTTGATTGCGTGACAATCATAAGAGGTTTACATTAGTATATGATCTTTTTGTATGGAGGTCAATGAGTGGCCAACAAAGGATCCATCAGCTATCTAGTTAAATAGGTGAATCTCATATATTTTCGTAATCCTTGATCACAAAGACCTTATCTGAGACAGGATAAACACTAGACATGGGATTTCTTGTAATCATCAAAGGATTAATGTGACTTGAATTGGGATCATAGTTATTATGTCATAATAGGATTTCAATTAATAATCTATGCCTAAACTTAATCGGGAGATTAGTTGACGGAAGTACCATATTTGCATGGAATTCATAACAAAAAAGGTTCACTTACTATTCCCTTAAGGCTAGGCAGTCGAGATGCAATGCTATGTGCTTTGCTTGACTTGTGAAGTTTTTAGAATTAAGAGTTAATTCGAAGTAGATTAATTAATTAGAATATTAATTTATTCATAAGTTGCAAATACTGCAAGCCTACTGCTACCTTAGTTGTGAACCTAATAGGTTTACACACAAATCAAGAAGATCCACTTCTAATCTAATGTGATCCGAGGTATTTGATAAGTTAATCTATGGTGATTAATTAACTTGAGCTTGAATTAATTTAAGAATTTAAATTAATTCATTTAATTAAAATAATATAATTATTTAATTAGACCTAATAAAGATTAGGGACTCATGGAAGTGAGTTAATTAATTGATTTGGTCAATTAGTTAGCTATGCTTAAATTAATTTAGGGAGTTAAATTAATTTAACCAAATAAAATAATATAATTATTTAATTAGGCCTAATTTGATTAGGTGGCCTTTTATGAAACCAATTGGTTAAATTGATTTGATCAATTAATTATTAGAGTCCAAGTCCATTGGTTAGAGGCCCATTAGGATTCTTAATTACAATAATCAAAGAGTCCTAATAAAAGATGAAAAAATCTTTGTCTTGGAGAGAAAGAAAGAAACAAAAGATAAGGAATGAGAAGGTTTCCTAATTGGATTAGGAAAGGGATAAGGATAAGGAAGGAAAGAGCTGGACACCTAATAGGATTAGATCAAGACCACCTTGTGTACATAAATACACAAGGGGGCCTGAAAAATCCAAGCCAATGCACTCAAATTTTCGGCCACCTCTCCCTTTCCATCCCTTGTGTTTTGATTATTTTCTTCTACAAGAAATTCCGTCCCCTTTTGAAAAAAATCAATTCTTCTAATTACTTGTTGATTTAGTAATTGTTCTTCACTCCCAAACTAGATTACAAACAAGAATACTAAATTCACTAGCAAAGATTTTGTGCTTGTGGATTTGCTCGAAGTGTGGATACCATTGGAGAGGCTACACTTAGAGTTCTTGGTGAACTTTTAGAGAGATTCAAACGAAGGATTCGTGGTAAGCTTGGGTAGGTATTTGGGTGGAGCTTGAGGAATTTAGATTCCTTCATACCCTTCATCAACTGGTTTTCTTGAAAGGTATAATTACAAAATTAAATTATATAATTTATTTAATCGAACAATCAGAAACACAAATCGAAAATCACATCGAATTCAGGATTAGCTTTTATACATGTGATGTATGCTTTTATTTCAATTGCATTGCATATGCTATTTCATGATTTTGCGAACCTAACAATGGTATTAGAGCCTAGGTTAAAATGTTCTGATTATTTTTCCTAAAATGTGCATGCTTTTTTTGTATGATGAAAGTTATGTTTAAATTGCATTTGTGTTTGGAATAGAAATTTTGGAATTTTATGCAAGATTTTAAAATGTCTAAAATTGTATGGTATGAAATGAAAAAAAAATAAAACTCGTGTCGTAGTGTCGCAGCACGGCTACCTGGTGCTACGACATCCAGAGTATAGAAGGCACGACATCTAGGAATCGTGCAGGGTGCTTAGGCGTGGGTTGGGAAATTGCCCATGGCCGCGACGCCACCTGTTGGCGTTGCGGTGCCTGATAGGGTAATTCTTTAGGCAGCAGACTGTTTGCTGCTCATGTTGTGTCTCGTGCAAGAAAATATAATTTTTGGGTTTTTGAATTAATTGTTAATTTTTAAAATTATAAGAAAAGATTTCATGAAAAATCATGAATTAATTCCTAAACTAGAAAAACATCAATTTTAAATATTTGGTAAATGTACATGCTTTGAATTTGAATCATGTAATGATTAAGTGAAACAAGTATGAGATGGATGATCATGGAGCCTAGACCATTTAAATTCTACGTGATGGTTTTAATGCTTTTGGATTTTTGATTAAAATGATGCTTGTGAGTCTTACATTTTTTCTATTTTTATCTTTGAAAAGTAAATTCTATCTCCATCCAATGTACCTCCATTTGGAAGAAATTCCAAAGTTTTTTGATAGGATAAACAATTATAATGAGAGTAGTATTAGGATGGTGATTTCTTCTTTTATTTTTTGTAGATAAGAAGAAGGAACAAGGTGGAGAAAAATAGATTCAAGACCCATGAATGTATGGGTGATCATTCATGTAAAAGATAGGATTGATTATCGTTTTAATTATTACCCACAGATTGACCATTGATCCTCTTGGCTCAAGAGGATCGCATAGGATAAAGGCCTATAATCAGTCTATTATGTATGCATGCATAAGTTTATTTAATATTTTCCTATGATTATGCTTGAAATCTTACAAATAGTGCAGCATTAAATAAACAACATAACAAAATAATGAGGTCTTTAAAAAATGGAACCTTCACTTAGAAATGTTTTGAGTTTAAAGAATTTTTAAATAAATTCTATATCAAGTGTAAATGGGCAATATTGGACTGGGCCTAATCATCCAAGCCTTCCATCAAAAGTAGTTGGCATGTAAAACGTTGCCACACTTAGTCTATTGGCCGCGAGTCATGGGATGTGCTAAGTGGAGGTAATAGCTGTAACCACTACTAGTATGGAGATGCTCAAAGGGCAGAAGGACTAAGGGTGTTGGCCACGATTCGTGGGACATACTTTAGTTATCTTACTCACATGGAGGTTTGATAGGAAATGCTTGACAATTAGTACCATATGGGTTCATAAAATTGGGGTACATGGGAAGTAGTGAGGCAAAATAGCTTGAGGTTTGCACGAGGATGCAATTGCTAATGTGTTAGATATCTTTTAGTTTTATCATATGGGTTCATAAAATTAGGGTGTATGGGAAGTAGTGAGGCAAAATAGCTTGAGGTTTGCACGGGGATGCAATTGCTAATGTGTTAGATATCTTTTAGTTTTATCATATGGGTTCATAAAATTAGGGTGTATGATAAGGCTACTTGGACTTCAAGCCTACTAGGAAATATAATTTCTCAAATATCCATCTATAGGGTGATGACATTCGAATAAAATAGTGGAAGATATTTATAATAAAAGACCTTATTATAGATGAATAAACTCTTAAATATATGTTTAATTTTATGCCTTGCATTTTTTTAGATAGTTGATTTACAAAATGGCTAAAAATCCACTTTCATCAATTCTTGATACCAACAAACTCACTGATCCAAACTATGTCGATTAACCAAGGAACCTTAGAATTGTTCTCCAGTCCGAAAAGAGGCCTTATGTCCTTGATGTGATGCCACACCATCGTTGGAAGCTAATGAGGAAGAGCTTGCAGAATATCACAAGCAAGCTGACAATGATCTTCATGCTTGGTGTTATATGATAGCATCAGTGTCAAATGAGTTGTAAAGGCAACATGAGGGTATGACACATGATGTCGATATCCACCTTTATCTAAAGGGATTGTATGACAAATATATAAGGTAGGCTAGATACTAGGTATCTAAGGAGCTCTTTCTATGTCGTGTGACGGAAAGCTCTTTGGTTCGTAACCATAGGCTGAAGATGATAGCCTTGATCGAGAAACTCAAGTTTCTTAGAGTTGTTATACACAACACACTCTATATGGATTTTGTGCTGCAGTATTTTCCACCTTCTTGACTTCTTTGTGGTGAACTTTAACATGCATAAGATGGAGACTAGCCTTATTGAGTTGGTCAACATGTCAAAGATGGTTGAATCCACCATGAAGAAAGAGAAGTCTGTCTTACTCCTAATTCTCCATCCCAATCTAAGACCAAAAAGTCGAGAAAGGGAATAAGAAAGGTTCTTCTAAGAAGGCTAAGGGTTTGAAGGCCTTCGGTGGAGTGAGCAGGGGTTCAAAAGCCGATGACAAGTGCCACTACTGTGAAAAGTTGGGGCATTAAAAGAGGAACTACAAGGAGTATCTTGAAAGTCACGAGAAGAGTTTTGGAATGTTCTTTGTGTTAGAGTAGTGTCTGGCGTGTCAATTAGATTGGCGTCTTTTATACTCTTCTATTTGTAAAAAGAATATTTTTCAAATCATATTAATAAAATAGGTAATTTTCTTTATCTTTAATTATATATTAGTAATTAGATAAGTCCCTAGACCAAACTGAGCTACGGGGCATGGTCGGACATATAGTGATGATCATAGAATATGCCGCTAGAGTTTTGGTCTTAAACTTATTATGAGTCGAGGGCTTCTTGAGATGGAACATCGAATAGCCTAATAGACTCGCGCATACGATATATCCTCGTATGAGGAGGATGTCTCGCTCTATGAACATCGGTGTAGTAATGCTAATGCATGTATGCGAATGCTTGTTAGAGAACAAATATACCAAACAGGCCTGCTGTAAATTCTTAGTTGGAGACTTTGTTTGTCGAAGTAAGAATTTCCATATTATGATTGTACATAATTAGTCCTTGGACTTGAGGCACCATGGTAGCCTTGTGCATGTCGTGTTCCATTTTGATGTATCTTCTCAGTGCCTGACAATCACAAAGGGAGTACATTAGATGTTGTATTGACAAGTATGGAGGTTAATGAGTGGCCAACAAAAGATTTGTCACTTGTTTGGCAGAACAAGTGAATCTTCTATATTTTCATAGTTCATGATTTAGAAGTCCTTGGTCAACGCAAGATGATTGTTAGATGGGGTTTTCTAATGATTTATCATGAGTCATTGCAACTTGAAATGAAATCATAGATATTGAGTCAATTAGGGTTTCGACTTATAACTTATGCCCTAGGCTCAATCAGGAGATTAATTGATGGAATGACCTTACGTGTATAGTACACATAATGAAAATAGGTTCATTTGTTAATTTGCCTAAGACTAGGTAGTCATGATATACTTGCTAGATGTTCCCATGATTTATGAAGTTCTTGAAATTAAAGAGTTAATTTCAAGTGGATTAATTAATTGAAATAACTATTATTCAAAAGTTGCAAATGTTGAAAGTCTACTGCTAGTTTAATTGTGAACCTAAAGAGTCACATCAATTTGGTATGAAAAATTTCTAACTTAGGATTTGATCCAAGATAATAGATCTAATTAATTAATAGAGATTAATTACTCAGGGTTTAAATTAATTCAAGAATTGAATTATTATTCAATTAAATAATTGAATTACTTAGTTGGACCTATTAAGATTAGAAAGCTCAAATTGGAGTGAAACAATTATTTGATTGGATCAATTAATTGCGTAGACCATAAATTATTTAATTATTAAATTAATTTACTTAATTAAATAATTAAATTATTTAATTAGACTTAATTTAATTAGGTGGCCTAAATAGAATTAAATAATTACATTTGGGCTTAAACTAATTAATTGTGGATTTTTTTTTTCAGAATCCAAGCCCAATTCAAAGAGGCTTATTGGATAGGCCCACAAAAGTTGAAAAAGGGATGGAGCTCTAAGAATGGAAGTTTTTTGAAAATTATCTAATGGGATTAGATAATTATCTCTTTACATCTTTGAAAGATATAAAGGGATAGAGTTGGAGGTTTTTGGGACAACCAATAAACCTTCAACAATAAGAGAAGTGGCCAATAATTCCAAAAGAGGGTCTCTTGGATTTTTAGCCACCTCCTATATATTAAAAGTTCCAAAAAAAGAAAGCAATTTTTGCTCTCCAAATTTTGGCCATCACATTAGAAAAAGAGAAAAATTATTTTCCCTTCTCCCACATAATTCCATCTCTCTTAAAAGGTATTCAATTCTCATATCACAAGTTGATATCAAGAATTAATATTCAGCAAAAACACTCCAAAACTAGGTTAGTAAAATCTGGATTGCTAGCAGAGTTCATATTTCGTATTTTTGCTCAATGTATGGACTACTTTAGAGGGAAGATGTTTGGATTCTTGTGAACTAGAATTCAGAAAGGGGCTAGCAATCAATTATTACAAACCCTACGACAACAGAGTAATTAAAGGTATAAATCGCATCGGATCAAGGTACTACTGTAATTGTTATGACATGCTTATTTTAAAATTTTATTTTTCCGCTGTGCATACCCCAAAATCTCGTGAACCATTAATGGTATTAGAACCATGGTTTGCGCAATTCCAATCAGATTTGATTTATGCCTACGGATTTAATTGTTAAATTTTGATTGAAAATTATATTTCTGATTGGGATTTAATTATTATACAATTTTATTTAATTGTTAAATTAACGATATGATGCCAAAACAATAAAAATAGCCATCATTAGTTAGGGGCAGAAGTAGTCGCTGGTTGTGCGTGTGTACGGGCTACTGCCCGTGTGCGCTGCATGCCGGTAGCACACGATGCAAAAGGCCATTGTTGGGCATCCTACACGTTTGACGTGCAAGCTAGGCATGCGCGCAAGGGCTACACATACGCATCGTTCCTGCTTGCCGTGTTATGGGGCTGTTGGGCACCCTGTCGTGTTAATTTACACAATTTGATTTTTTTATTTTTAATTAAACTGTTAATTTTAAATTTTTAAAAAATAGGTTTTTCATGAAAAATTAAGATTTTATCCTTTTATAAATTCATGAGATGTATTTATTTGCATGTATGATCATGGAGCCTTTTGACTAATATGATAGATTATTAAGTTTCTAGGTTTTAAAATGGGAACTGCAAGTCTATTATTCTTTCCATGTATGTACTTTACATTTTTAAAATGAGAGTAGTATAAGGTGAGATTTTTCTTTTGTTTTTGGTGGACAAGAAGAAGAACCAACATGGAGAATCAAGAGAAGACCCATGAATGTATGGGATATATTAATGTAATCGAAATTAGTTTCTATTTCTATTTTATTACCTTTATATTGACCTAGATCCATTTTTGACTCAAATAGATCGCATAGAATTGACCCATGATCATCCAAGTTAGGTATGTATTAGATGCATGCATAGAGTTTATTTAATATTTTCAAATGATATGCTTGCCAACAATTGAATGCAAACACATTAAATAAACTAAGATTAAAAGTGATGAGGTCTTGGTTAAAATAAATAACCCCACTTGATCTTAAATCAAGTAATTCCGATTTCAAGATATAAAATGGATAAAATTGGGCTAGACCCATTAATCGATGCCTACAATCAAAAGTAGACGATATGACGATGCTACCTTACTTTATTATTGGCCTTGAGTCGTGGAATGACTCTATAATGGAAAGTTGTGATCTTTACTAAGCATGGTGATGCCCATTGGTTGGACCAGACCTGACCACGGGCTGGGTCCAAACCGAACCCGACCCGTGGCTGACTCGTGGTCAATGGGTTTTGACCTGTTGACCATGGGTCCGAAAAATTCGAACCTGTGAATCGTTGGGTTGACACGACAGTTCAAGAAAAAAAATAAAAAAAATCAAAGTAGCCATTGCCATTGGCAATAGCTATGCAAGTGTAACGGTAAAAAATTTGACCGTTCTTCTATAAATACCCATCAATTTTTCATTTTTTCCACACTTCAACTCTTAAATCTCAATTACCTAATTTCCAACTCTCTATTCTATAATCTTCACTCTTAATTATTCATTCTCAAATCTCTATTATTTTAATTATTTCATTAAATCTTTTTTTATATTTTATTTATTTCATCTTCAATTATTTATTATTCAATTTTATATACTAAATTTTTATCATTTATCAAAAAATGGCCGGTTCAAACAATAGAGGTAAGGAAAAGATGCCCACAATCGACGAGCAACCAAGGTTCAACATCGATTGTAAAGTTGAGTTAAGTGATGAACAGCAAACTCACTTGTATACTACTCAAGAAACTATGAGTGATACTCATACTCGATCTATTCCATCTCTCAAATCTTCTATTTTTATAAAATATTTTGATAAAATGACACTTTCAAATGGAGAGATGCGAGTAAAGTGTAAATATTATTCGCAATCTTACAAATTTCAATCCGGAGGCGGTTATAGATCCTTGAAAAGACATGTGGAGAAGAAGCATTCAATAGAATTTGGCATTGATCGTACCTAAACTCAAATGTCATCATTCGCATCTTCCGACACCGGTAGAGGTAACGATCTTTCTTTATTTAAATATAATAATATTAGATGTAGAGAAAATTTAGCTAGATTTATTTCTATTGAACATCTTAGTTTTAGTTTTGCAAATAAATTCTTTTTTAATGAATTAATTCAAACAATATATAATCCGACGGCTAAAGGTGCTCTACAAACCACACTAACACGCCATGTAAAAAAATTATATAATAAATCTAAAAAAAGTTAAAAGAATTATTAAATAATGTAAATAATAAAATTTCTTTATGTAGTGATATTTGGAGTGATCATTGGCAAATACATTCATATATGGGTATTACATGTCATTGGATTGATGATTCTTGGACACTTCAAAAAAAATTACTTGCATTTAGAGTTTTTTATAGTCCACACACAGTGGTAAATATTTCACAAATTATATTTTTAATATTAGAAGAATATAATTAAGTTAATAAATTTTTTTCAATATCATTTGATAATGATGTAGCTAATAATGCCAGTATTGGTGATCTTAAAGTTGTATGTGAATCATCAATTGATGGTAAATTTTTTCATATTAGATGTATATGTCATATTTTAAATTTATATGTACAAGATGGCTTAAAAGTTTTAGATAATCAACTTAAACTAATTAGACAAGTATTTTCTTATTTATGGACACATCCACATATTAATAAATAATGATTTAGATTTTGTAAGGCTAACGGTGTGAGGCCTAAAAAATTTCCACGGGATGTTCCAACCCATTGGTATTCAATATATAGATTATTAGAAAAATCTATCGACTGTTAAGATTTATTATGCTAATTTTTTGTACAAATTATTTCTACTCCTTTTCATTTATATCCACATCATTGGATAGTGTGTGAAAAAATTTATAATATTTTAAAAATATTTAATGATGCTACTTTACTATTATCTAGTGTTTATTCCCCAACTTCTCATTTAGTATTATTAAATTATTGTAATATTACATCAGTTTTACATGAAAATATTAACTCCCAAGATGAAAATTTAGTAAATTATACTTTATCAATGCAGTTGAAATGGGAAATATATTTTTATGAAATTTCAGATATTAATTGCTCTTGTTTTTTATCTTAGACTTAAATTAGATGGTTTATAAGATTTGTTATTAATTTATTATAATATTTTAACACATAATGAAAATGATTATACTATAGATATTAATAATATTATATTTAAAATTAGAACACTTTTAAATGAATTTTATAATGAATACAGTTCCAAATATGGTTCACAATCAACTCAAGTTGATATACATAGAACTAGTAGTAATAGTATTAGTTTTAGGCTTATGGCAGCACAACTATTACTTAGGGAACGAACTAAACGTTCTCAAGGATCCTCAAGTTCTAGCCAAGAACTTGAGAGTTATTTTAATATTTTATTTGAGTTTAATGAGATAGATGATGATGGAGAGTTCGATATTTTGTGATGGTGGTCGCAAAAGGGGCAAACGTATCCAATTTTGTCCGTGATGGCGAATGAGATACTTGCTTCACCTGCTTCAATCGTTGTAGTAGAACAAGTTTTCAGTACAGGAGGCAATATATTGAGTAAGAAATGCTCAACGTTATCTCCCAAGAATTTAAAAGCCCAACCATGTCTTGATGATGGGATCAAGATCTCAGTACGAAGACAAGGTCAGCCAGATTTGGAGAAAAATCAAGAGGAGAACACAGATGGAACAACGAAGGGAATAGGTGGGAGTGATTGAGATATGCCACTCCCTAAGGTAAGAAGAGTTAAATGGTAAGAAAACTACGTGGGCTTTGATTCCTCTATACCCTAAGAGGACACGTAGGCAACTTAAATTTAAGTTCAAGCCCATTTTTATTTTTAATAGTTTTTAATTATATAATTTATTTTTTTGCTAATATTTTTTTAAAATTTAAGTGCAAATTTTTTTATTAAAATTTAAGTTTAAACTTTAAGATTTCAAGTTAAGCATCTTTTTTTATATATTTATTATAATTAGAATATTTGATACTTTAAATTTTAGATAATAATTTTTTTTCAAATTTAAGTTAAACATTCATTAAGTTCAAAAATTAATGATATTTTTTTTAAAATTAAAGTTCAAAAATTTTCATTCAAATATATGTTTAAGATTTCAAACCCTTGTTTTTGTTTTACAAAAGTTATAATTTTATAGAATTAATAGTTAGCTAAAAAGTTACAAATTTTCAAAATATAAGGTAAACAAAAAATAAAAAAATTCAAGGGTTAGAACCAGAACCGACGGTTAACCGGAACCATAATCGGAATCAAAACTGGATCTGGCTGTTGATCAGAATCATAACCATAACCAGACCAGTAGCTCCGGAACTCGAACCGTAATCGATCCTGATGGTTAAGGTTAAAGGTCAAAATTTTCTTGAACCTTGAAACCGACGGTTCCAAACCATAATCGGGGGTTCCTAAACTGTGGTCAGGTCTAGGTTGGACTCATCTCTATGTTGGCCATGAGTCATGGAATGTTTTGATGCTCCATCTATATGGAGGTTTGATAGATTTTGCTTGACACTTAGTACCATATGGGCTCATAAAATTAGGGTATATGGAAAGAAGTGAAGTAAAATATATTGATGGTTGTATGGGGATGTAATCATTAATAGTTAATTACCTTTTAATATATTTATGGACTCATAAATTTGGGGCTTACGATATATTGATTGGGCCTCAAGCCCACTAGAAAATAAGATTTCCCAAATTGCTATTAGGGGTGATGGAATTTGAATAAAATAGTATGAGACATTTACAACTAAAGATCTTGTTATAAATGAATATATTTTTGAAAGAATGCTAATTTTTTGCATTGTTTATTTTTTTGTAGATTGTCTATAAAATGGCTAAAAATCTACTTGCATCAATTCTGAACACTAATAAATTAACTGGACCTAAAATTGTCGATTGGCTTAGGAACCTCAAGATTGTTTTACAATGTGAGAAGAGATCGATATTTCTCCATCGGTAGGTCTACCAATAGATGGGATCAAGGAGAAGCTTGCAGAATATCAAGAACAAGTCAATGATGATATACAAATGCGATCCTATATGATGGCATTGATGTCAAACGAGTTATAGAGGCAACACGAGGTATATGCACATGCGCAGGATATCTATGTTCACCTATAAGAGTTGTATCGTGAACATACTAGGCAGGTGAGATATTAGATCTCAAAAGAGCTTTTCATGACCCGTATGACGAAGGGCTCTTCAGTCCATGATCATCGATTGAAGATGATAGGCCTAATAGAAAGGCTCGAGTTACTTAATGTCTTATGGACAACAAACTCTATTTGGATCTTATCCTGTAGTCTCTATCTCCATCATTTGACACCTTTTTTGTCAACGTCAACATGCATAAGATGGACACTAGCTTTCCTGAGCTAGTTCACATGTTGAAGATGGTAGAGTCCACTATGAAAAAAGATAAGGCGTCATGCTTGTTAGATCCTCATCCAACTCAAAGGCTCTAAAACTTATAAGGAATAAGGGGATAGGAAAGCATTCCTCATGGTCCAAAGGCATGAAGGTAACTGGTGGGATCTCAAAAGGTTCCAAAGCTAATGACAAATGCCATTACTGCGGTAAAACTGGGCATTGAAAGAGGAACTGCATAGACTACCTTACGAGCTTGAAGAGTTCAGATATTTATTTTGTTAAAGTTAACTTATCACTTAATAATGCTTCTTAGGTATTGGATACTGGTTGTGGGTCTCATCTTTGTAATGTTTTGTAGTTGATGGCAAGAAGTATGAAGTTAAGTAAAAGAGAGACAATCCTGCGGCTGGGGAATGGAGCAAAGGTTATTACATTAGCTATAAGAAGTGTCAACTTAGCTTTAGGAAATTAAGTAGTTTTAGTTTTGAATAATTGTCTTTATATTCCAAAGATAGTTAAAAACATTATCTCCATTCCTGTTTTAGATGGAGAAGTATTTTACTTTTTCAATAAAATATGAAAGTTGTTCCATTTTTTAAGATTCAGTTTTGATTACTTCTGGCATATTGATGAATGTTTTATATTTTATTATTCCCCATAACTCATTTTTTCATGTTTAACAAAACAAAAGGAAATTAGATAATCATAGTTTCCAACTTTTATAACATGCTAGATTAGGTCATATCTTTGAGAAGAGAATTCACAAGTTGGCCTAATTGCTTGATCTTTTGGAAGAGTAAGAAATGCCAACATGTAAGTCATGTCTGAAAGGAAAGATAACCAAATCATCATTTGTTGGACAAGGGGAGCGAGCTAAAAACCTATTGTATTTGATCCATTCAGATGTATGTTGTCCAGTAAGTGTTTGTGCTCATGGGAACTATTACTATTTCATAACTTTTACCATCGTTTATTTAAGGTATGGTTATGTTCCTTTCGAGATATAAATCAGAAGCTTTTGAAAAATTCAAAGAATTTAAATGCGAAGTGGAGAAACAGACTGGCTAAGTATCAAGACTCTTTGATCAGATTTAGATGGTGAATACTTGATCATAGAGTTTCTTTGATCCCAATAGACCCCTTCTACTACTTCTCAACTCAAAAGAATTGCAGAGCATAGGAATTAGACCCTTCAGACATAGTTCGGTCGATAATGAGTCCCATTGAACTTCCTCTTTTATTATGGGGATATGCTCTGAAAACGGTGGCATATGTATTAAATAGAGAGCTATTAAAGTCGGTGCCCAAAATACCATACAAGATATGATGTGGAAAATCACCCTCGTATAAATACCATAGGGTATAAAGGTGTGCTACTTATGTGAAGTAGCAAATAGGAGATAAATTGAATATGAGATCTTGTTTATGTAAGTTCGTGCGGTATTCAAAGGAATCCATTAGATACTATTTCTACGGCTCCTCAGAATAAAGGGTGTTTATTTTGAGGAATGCCACCTTCTTAGAGGAGGAGTTTCTATTAGATAGAAGTAGAAAGTCATGAAAGTTGAAAAATTCAAGAACCACAGAACCTCCCAATAGATGTAATAATGGGCCAACTAGCTAAAGCTGGGCCTTTAGGCACACAACCTTCTAGGAGATTCGAAAAGATCTCAAAGCCATCTGAGAGGTATGGTTTTTTGTTAGAGAACAACAAGGAGAATCTCCCCTTAGATAATGATCCAAGGAAATATGGAGAGGTGATATCTAACATTGACTCGAAAAGTTAGGAATATGTCATGCAATCTGAGATGGACTCTATGTACTCCAACAAGGTATGGACCTTGGTGGACCAACCATAGGGAATAGTTCCCATTGGCTGCAAATGGTTCTAAAACCAGAAGTTTGGAGTAAATAGAGAGGTATACTCAAAGCAAGAAATTGATTATGATGAAGCATTTCGCCAATGGCGATGCTTAAATTCATGTAGATATTATTCACCATATCAGCATATTATAACTATGAGATATGACAGATGGATGTGAAGACCACTTTTCTTAATGGGAACATTAAGGAAGAGATCTATATAAGGTAACCAGAAGGCTTCATATCCAGAGAGAGTGAACAAAAGGTTTACAAGATCAAAAGATCTATTTATGGACTCAAGTAGGCTTCTTAAAGCCGGAACATCCAGTTTGATGAGGTAATCAAATCGTCTGATTTCCACTTAAACCTAGATGAACCTTGTGTCTATAAGAAGGTTAGTAGAAGCACAGTGACATTTTATTGTGTCGTATGTTGATGACATCTTACTCGTTGGGAATGATGTAGGGATGCTGCAGTCAACTAAGACTTGGTTGTCTAACTAGTTCTCCATGAAGGATTTGGGATAAACATCTCTTATTTTAGGAATAAAGATCTATAAAGATAGGTCTAGAAGGATGATCGGACTATCACAATCCACGTACATAGACAACATACTAAAGAGGTTTAACATAGAGGAATCCAAATTAGGATTCTTATCAATGAGTCATAACATTTCTCTCTAAAGTGCTATGTTTCCAAAGACTCTTGAGGAGAGGGAAAGGATGACCTGCATGCCTTATGCATCTGCCATTGGAAGCATAATGTATGGAGTGCTATATACGATGCCTAACATTGCATATGCTCTGAGTGTCATGAGTAGATATCAGTCCAATCCAGGTGAGGAACACAAGAAGCCCATAAAGATGATTATCAAGTTCACTCGCTAATTCAACTAAGATTAGGTAGTCATGATACACTCGCTAGGTATTTCCCATGGCTTGTGAGGTTCTTAAAATTAAAGAGTTAACTTCAAGCGCATTAATTGATTTGATTAATTAATTGGAATAATTGTTATTCACAAGTTGTAAATGTTGCAAGTCCATTGCTAGCTGAGCTGTGAACCTAAATGGTCGCACACAATTTGAAATGGAACATTTGTAATTCAGGATTTGATCTAAGGTGTTGGATCTAATGCGTTAATGGAGATTAATTAATTGGGGTTTAATTAATTCAAGGAGTTGAATTAATTATTCAATTAAATAATTGGATTATTTAGTTGGAGTTATTAAGATTAGAAAGCCCCAACTGGAGTGAAATAACTATTTGATTGGATAAATTAATTGTGTAGAACATAAATTAATTTAATAATTAAATTAATTTACTCAACTAAATAATTAGATTATTTAATTAGGCCTAATTTGATTAGGTGGGCTAAATGTAATTAAATAATTGAATTTGTTCTTAAACAATTTATTAGATTAATTGTGGGATTATTTCTTTTTTAAGAGTCCAAGCCCAATTTAAAAATACCCATTGGATAGGCCGACCAGAGTTGAGAAAAGGATGGAGATTCAAGAATGGAATCTTATTGGAAATTATCTAATGGGATTAGATAATTATCTCTTTACATCTTTAGAAGATATGAAGGGATAGAATTGGAGATTAGACAAATCTAAAATTGAGTTAATTTGCCAGTACCAAAGTCTGTGAAAGAGGTAAGATCATTTTTAGAACATGCTGATTTTTATAGAAGTATATCAAAGATTTTAGTATAATATCTAAACCTTTATGTAATCTTCTAACAAAAGACACTATTTTTGAATGGATTGAAAATTATAAAAATACTTTTGTTAAGCTTAAAAGCATGCTTACATCTACTCCAATCATGTAGCCTACTGATTGATTTTTACTTTTAGAAATAATGTGTGATGCCAGTGATTATGTTGTTGGAGCTGTCTTATGACAAAGAAAAGAAAAGAAACCATATATCATTTATATGCAAGTAAAACTTTGAATAGTACTCAATTGAATTATTCAATAGCTAAACACGGATTACTTGTTGTAGTTTTCACTTTGGACAAATTTAGATCTTATTTTATTGGCTCACTTGCTATTGGTTTTAGTGATCATGTGGCTTTGAAATATCTTTTATCAAAAAAAGATGTCAAACCTCGACTGATTAGGTGGATTCTCTTACTCCAGCAATTCAACATTACAATACGAAATAAGAAAGGAGTAGAGAATGTAATGGCTGATAATTTGTCAAAACTCATTTTTGATGTCTCATTTCAAACCACGCCTAATAATGATACTTTCTCAGATGAGCAACTACTTAATATATATATTTTACCTTGGTTTGCTGACTTTGTTAATTTTCTTGTGATAGAAAACATGCCACTGTCCAAGCTACTACACTCAAATTTTCAGCCACCTCTCCCTCTCCATCTCTTGTGTTTTTATTTTATTTTATTCTACAAGAAAAAACATTCCACCAAAAAAGTTCCATCCTCTTTGCCATACCATCACATGCCACCTCAAGTTTTGCCACCTCATGCTTTCTTATTAAGCTTAAGCTAACATCTCAAACCCTTCACCCTTAAGCCATGACCAGACCTTCATTTCAGCCATTTTCATCTTCCAAACACACACCTTAAGGTATCCAAGTGCTCCAAATTGATTCCAAGTTGAAATAAAAACAAGAAAGGCAAAGGAGAAGTGATTACCATCAAGTTTAACCTCAAAATCTGTATAGGTAATACTTATCTATGATTTTGCCTTTGGTTTTCAGATTATTCTAAATGGTTTTATTGTTTACTAAGCTTTCAATATCTCTTATAAAAGTGTTATAAAGTTTTTAGTTCGACTTTGGTGCACAAAGAAAGGGTTTTTGATGACAAACACTTAATAGGAAATACTTGTGACAGAAACTGTCACCTTACTATTTTATTGTGTTTTAGGTTTCAAAAGTGTATGGTATGTTGAATAAAACCTGTAATTATCATCATATACATGTTTATATATGTGTTAAGAGTATTGGAATAAATTTTTATCAGTTAGAAATTGAAATAGGGCATGATATTGAAGAGATGCTCAAAACTGTCACCATCAAATTTCAGATTATGTCCTATGTGAAATGGACTAGTTTTATAGTATTAAATCCATTATTTTTGGAAAGTGTATGACTTGGTTGTCTCTTTTTATATGTTATATAAGTGTGGTGAAAATTTTGGAGTGATTGAATATATTTAAGGGTTCCAAAACCATTAATATCATAAAGTGTGTAAAACTGTCACGGTAGGAAAAATCTATTTCAGTATGCTGTGAAAGGAGCTGAACTTGGAAAGCTATATCCGTGAGTTTTAGCCATTCTATGACATGGTTACATTTCTTTTATGTCAGATAAGTATATTAAATTTTTTGGAGTGAATGAATATGTCTAAGGGTGTCAAAATCATCATGCAAATTAATGTGATAGCAAGAAAATGTGAAGTGGTGCATCTGTCCCATTTGGTTCATTAACATGTTCCAGCATAGATGTGGTGCATTTGATCCCTAACATTTAGAAAAATGTTGTAAGAGTTATAATACATCAATTAAGTGAGGTTAGTATACATTTAAGATGTGGAACAAATATACGTAGAAGATTGTATTCGGTTATAGTTTTTAAGTGGTAAGGTTGTTTAGTTAAATTGAGATTCAAGATCTTTATAATACATTAGGTATAATGAACTTGTTAATTGAGGATGGTGATTGATATCTTGTATTTTTACAGATTATTTCACATCTAAGGTTGGGGAGTAATACTTAAGAAACATAGAAGTAACACACAACTGATCAAAGGTAAGTAAAGATTCATTTGGAACTACAATGCATAAACATAGTAGATGTGTGAATTATATGTAATATCATAAATCATATGTGCATAGTAGAGGGCTCTCCATTGAGCATACATACATAGGCCTTGTCATTGGCACGTGTATGCATTATATACGAGTATTGTGATAAATCTTGCATTGCACGGCATGATTCTAAGAAAGGAAAATATTTTACTAATCACTACTAGTGCATCGAAGCATGCATGGATTTGCAGGTTTGCGTGCATGGATTTGCATGCGTACGAGTGTGCATAGATTTGCATGCTTTTATAATTATTAGCAATTGGATTATGACAATGTGCAGAGCCCTTTTTTGGTGCATAGGATAGTAGCATTGGTCAGGGGCCCAATAAAGAAATGATTTTGAGAGAAATATTTTGATGCATGGAATTGCATTGTGGGCATAACATTTAGAGATGCTTGACTTGATATTGTGGATTATTCTTTGACATGCATAATCTTTACTTGCTGAGCATTAGCTCATATAGTTTATGCATTGTAGGTGAGTCTGGTGATATTTGATACTATGGACTTATTGGGCAAGCTGTTGGGCTTCCTATAGGTTTTGAGAATCAGTATACATGGATGACGACTTGTTGGGTTATGTTGCTGACATATTCTAATTTTTACATTCATTATTATTATGTAAATTGCTGACTATATATAAAGGGCTACAAGATGCAAAATGTCCTTACTTCTTCCGAAAGTAAAGGATATTATTTTTATTTTTGAGTCTCTCGTATTATAACTTTGGGATGTCGTGTTCTATATAACTCTTGAAATTTGATAGTAAATCAGTTTGAGAATAACGTGACTGTGATGGGTGTTGTGTTATTATATAAATGGTGATTTTTCTATATAAAGGGTTATATGTGTAAAAACACTATTTCTCAAAGTGCTACATTTGACAAAAGTAAATATATATATACACACATGCACACACATGTGCTACATTGTCAAAATTATTGCTATACCAATATCTATATTTAGTGTTGGGGGTGTTACACTTCATCATCCGAATTGCTTAAAAGATATAATTACAAACTAAGTCATTTAATTTATTTAAGTGAATAATCAAAAAGGCAAACTGAAAATCACATTGAATCCTTGATTAGCTTTTATACATGTGATGTATGCTTTTATTTCAATTGTTGAAAAATTTTAAATTTCTACTACGTATGATATCCCTTGATTTTGCAAGCTCCTATGACTTCCTTGGGTTTCTTAAGGGTGTTCAGATAACATTCACTTGACAATCTTAAGTCGTTAATGGCTTCTCCAACTCCGTTAAGGGTAGGAAAGTTCACCTCATATGGATCGTTAAGGCCACTACATGGAAGAGGTTGAGGTCTGGCCTTCCCAGAATCACTTGCAGGCTGATGGGGCTTTTACCACCAAAACCTTTACCATTTTAATGAGCTGCATAAGCCTTGATCCCAGGGACAAAGGGAGCACAATTTCTCCTAGTACATTCATTAATCTTTCTGCAAAACCAAGAAGGAGAGTGTTCACCGTAACCAAGTGCGCATCATCTAGTCCAAGCTTTTGAAAAACATCATTGAATCTGATGTTTATGGTGCTTTCTATTAGAATAGTGTCTGGCACGCTAATTAGATTGGACATCTTTTATACTTTTGTATTTATAAAAATAATCTTTTTCAAATCATATTAATAAAATAGACAAATTTCTTTATATTTAATTGCATATAGTAAATAGATAACGTCCCTAGACCAAACTCAGCTATGGGGCATGGTCATGCATTTTATTGGGATCATGCAGTATGCCCTTATGACTTTGGTGTTAAATTAGTTCTGAGTTAAGAATTTTTTGAGATGGGACATCGAAACTCAATAGAATCACGCCGTACTCGCATGAGGATGATGTCTTGCT
>JAGSPU010000150.1:0-32614 GCA_019321725.1 Paulownia fortunei | reverse complement strand
AGCCTATTATGAAGCATCTTATTATCGGATATGGCTACCAAACTTTGTCACTAGGCTGCGTTTGTGGATGGTATTCAAAAACCATTAAAGATATATTGTGTGCTATATTCCAATAACAACAGAAGCTTTTCGAAATTGAGGTGCATAGACTTCAAGTTTCTTGTTGCTTAAGGAAGAATTTAAAGTTATCAAGTGTCTATTGAACATATTTGGACAAACTCTATTATTGCGGGTCCGCTCACCAAGGGTTTGCCAAGGTGTTTCACGAGCACACTACTTATGTGGGTGTTGTTTTGATTAAATATGTGCATTTTCAGTTAGAGTTTGTAGTTCAGTTCAGATGTTCATCAGTGACACTTATTTCGAGTTCATTTCACAACAATGATTAGTTTATGCATTTTCTTGTTGACTTTGAATTAATAAATGATATTTATCATATCATTATCTTTCCTACTATGGTTTAACATTGTGGTAATGCATAAATAGAAAGATTAAAATTTGATCTCATTTAAGTTTAAGTAGGACCAATTAAAAATAGGACTGTTTAGGTCACATTGCAAATAATTTCTATGCCACATTCTATACTCGATCCATGTCATTCGGGGTGTATTAGAATGATGATCATTGAGGGTTCTAGTTGCCATTCCATCAGTTGAATGACAAATACTTGGGTTCCATATTAGTATGTCTTATGGGCCAGATTGTAACTTTCGAGGATATTAAAAAATAATATGGCATTTCATTACTAGCCTAAAGTTTATGATATAATTTTTTTTATATATATATGTAGTCCAAGTGGGCAATTGTTAGGAAATATTTATTTCCTGTTAAGCGGACCACATATATATATATATATATATATATATATTATATATATATATATATATATATATAAGTGTATTAGTGCCATATTATTTTATATGAATCCACCTAGTCGTCTAATTAAGTTAAGAATATCCATATAGATATGGGTTAATAATGTGGATACCCGGTTTACAACCCAATTAAGGTTGATGGATATCCTAATTAGAGTTGTATATAAAGGAAACTACTTAGGGTTATGGTCACCATTGGCAAATCAAAAATATTGTCTATTCTCTTTCTACTTTCATCATAGTAAGAAGAATTTATTGAACCAATTGAGTTTGACTGTGGAAGATCATTATCTCTCAAATATCATAATTATCATTGACATTCCAAGTATATATTGAATCTCTCTTATTTTGATTCTTAATTTTCTGAGCACAGTAGATCCATTATTAAAGAAAACTAACAGATTTAACTAACAAGGAAAAATAGACAAAAGTGCATGATCCGAATGCCAAGTTAAAAACTATTGTATAAAAATAAATCAAACTTGTCATTGACATCATATTAACAAATTGACTAAATTAAAAAGAAAAAAATAAAAATCATAATGATTTTATTTGAAAAATGCCAAATCAAAATAACCATGATATGTTTAAATAGAAGTGGACTTCAACATTTAAGTTCTCCTTAAACTCTTCATTTTCAATGGCATAATTTGAATTCTGTCACTGGAGCAAAAAGGTTTTAAAAGTGAATATACGGGTTGGTAACTTGTTGATATTCTAAATTTAGTTTGTGAAATATTTTTTTTCGTCAATTATTTGTTCAACAATGAAAAACAATATATAAAGAAGCCTTGCCAAGGGGAAAACACACAAAATAAAGGAGAACTCTGTTAAATGAAAACTATGTTAAAATATTGTGAAAATAATCATGTCATTCATGAATGAAAGAATCTGATATAATAAATTCCAATTCTCTGTTTCTCTCTCAATAAAATCCTAAATCTTAGCACAGTTTCTAGCAGGCACTGCATGCTAATAGAAACACATTCGCACGGTTCCTTAACATTGTCTTTGTTGAGATATTTCTCTGTCATGTGATGTGAACCAAGTTCTTGTTTCTATTTCTTTCACACTCTATATGGTCCCACACATATTTATACAAAAGAAATAGACGCGTCATTGGACACATTGCTACATAAGTTTCTCCTGTAAACGAAAACTGTCGTCCCCTAGCGCAAGGGAGAGGGCCTACAAGCTCCAACAATGACTTGAGTGATGGTGAGAAGAAACTCTATTTACTTAGCTTTCATAGTGGATAAGAGTAAGCCCTTCATAGTTCTAGACATCATAAGGACCATTTACGAACAAATAGCAAGTCAATACAATGCTTAGGTTATGAGTCAACTATAGTGTGGTTAATCTTCGAACTTTCAATATGTACTATGGTCATAGAACTTAATATGTCATGCTTGTTGATATATTACTCATGGTCACTCTAGCAATTGCCTTTTTCAATTTCTCCATTGATATTTTGGTTCTTAATGAGAGTTTTGCACAGTATATGAGCATCTGAAAATTAAGTTTGAATGTCGTACATTGCTTTGAGAGGAGTTTGACAACTACGAATATCATTTGAATTGCTAAACTATATAATATAATTACATAAGAATTAGTTAGGGCAGTATTTTATTTCAACCTCACATTGCATTTTTTTACTTTATCTAAATGTGATTTTCGAGTCTAATACATATTCGATATTCATAGAATCAAGTCTCCCAAAGTAGATTTGTAAAAATCTATAAAAAATTAAAATTTCAAAACCTTTACCAAATTGACACCAAAATTGGATGTTGAGAATCTTTTTAATAAATTTTTAATCTCTTTTAACAAACTTGAAGGGCTTAATAATCACTACGCCCAATTAATAGTCTAAAGTTGTTTATGTTGATAAACCCAATAATTGATTAGACTCATTTATATAAATAAGCCCAATTCAATGGGCCTTAGGTCTTGTGAGCGCATGCACCCTACCATACAAATCATTAATTTTATTTGAACACTTATAAATTCTTTCTTTGCTCATTTTGAATGTACGTTATTTATTTTGGTATTTAACAATGTTATGTTCTTTACCCTCATTTATTTTTGATATGATATTGATTTGGGCGTTGGAAGGTTTTTACCGAGACAACCCAACATCCTAATGATTTATTAAGATACCAGGCAATAGCCTACTCAAAAATTGATTTATTGCAAGGAGTTTGGAGATGTGGAGCAATTCACATCAAAACTCAACTTATATCTTAAGAACTTTGCATTGTATAAGCTACTGTATTGATAATTTCTATTTTTCATCAAAATAATATTAAATAATGAAATTTTTACCATCAAGAATGAGTTAAAATGTAATTTAACTACAATTAAGTAATTGATAGATTTATTAATAATTTAAACTTGCATAAGTGAAATGAAATGAATATTTATAAGGATCCAATTTAAAAATAGAAAGTAACTTAAGGTTTAATAGCTTGTTGAAACTCATACCTCTTTATTTGTATAACCTAAGTCAATAGAAAAAAAAAAGGAAAAGTTGATTTAGTGTAGGTGAGTCCGCCATGTTCCTGGACAATTTACACAAATTTGACAATCGGAAAGCAAGGCCATTAATTCTCATATTTATGGAGAAGACTTACGCATACACGACATATTATTGAGATGAATTAATGTCTAAGCTCCACTTGCAATTAGCCAAATGAACCAATAGCAAGATTGACAACAAAATTAAGCTAATAGCCAAATGAACCAAGATTGACAATGAGATTGAGCTAATAGAGATAAAAACCACCAAATCTACAAGTAAGATGAGTTGACCTTGACTAGTCAAAATACCAACTAAGCTCTATGACAAAAAAAAAAAAAAGAATTATAAAAAATTAGAGTGAAAAATGACTTAAGAGAAAATAAAAATTAGAAGAAAGAAAAGAAAGATAAGAAGCATAGTGCATTTTGCTTTCGAACAAAACCCTCTTCTATGAGTTAGATATAGTGATGTTACTTCCTAACAAAACACTCAGATGAGTTAGATCTAGTGATATGTTGTATATAGGGAAGATGTGCAAAATTTAAGAAATCTCTATATGTAATATTATAATAATTAAACATTGATCATGTTCTTGAAATGCCTTCATTCTTTCTTTATTTACTTTACACACTAAGCTCACTTTATATTCCTACCAATCCTCAAGAACTCAATTTTTTCAAAAGCATAAATTTGGATAAAATAAGCTTAAGATGACTTAGAAGTGGTGACATGGGAAGTGTTTCCTATAGTGTTGATGATTTAATTATATATGTTTGTTGACTTTATAGCCCGAACCCAACTCAGATACTAGAAGTAGACATTTAAAAATTGATAGACTTTATTTTCAAACTCATTATTTAAACATGCTACCATGTTAAATATACGATGGGGATTAACTTTATTTAATGGATGTAGAAGGCTTTCCAAAATATTCCTTTCTCTTGAATAATATTAGTATATTCTGGGACAAAGTTTCTATCTTATCCAACATTGTGGAATATTTTAGAAAACAAAACATTAACCTTTCTTATGGGCCATAAGCTCAAATCCATTCAAATTATGGGTCGAAACAATACAAAATCAAAATTTCGCTAGCAATTTTAAATTTTTTTCTAATATAGTTTATGGAGTGTGTATAGAGAATATTAATTATTGTTATCAACTTGTAACAAAAGAATTAATATTTAAAATAAAAGATAAAACTTTTGATGGGAAAAAAGGATGAAAGAAAAAAATAATTTTCTTCTCTTCTTTAAATGGCCGAAAATTAGAGGGCTAAAAAATTAGCCTCTAATTTTCAGCCCCTTAGATTTATATAGAAGATTCGAAAATTCGATCGCATGAACCAAAGCATGAATCACTATCTGTTAGAGAAAGTATACTCTAGACTTGTTAGATGAGGATATACTTCTTGGTGCAAAACCTACATCTTTTCATATGAAACAGAACTTGAAACTCACTCAAATAGATAATGAACCCTTAAAGATCCAAGACGGTATCAAAGGCTTGTAGGAATACTAATTTATCTCATAATCACATGACCCGAGATCACATACTCGGTTTTTAAACTCAGCCAATTTATGTAGCTCCCAAGAAGACCACACTTAGATGCAGTTTTTCATCTCCTACGACTTGAAGATTGCACTAGGTCAAGGTCTTCTCTTTCCTTCATATAGTCAATTGAAACTCACAGGCTACTGTGATGCAGACTGGGCCAGCCGCCAAACAACATAGACGTCTATCACTAGTCATTGCATATTCTCATGAGGTTCCTTAATCTCTTGGAAAAGCAAAAAGTAGACAACCATATCTCGCACATCGGCTGAAGCTGAATACTGATCAATAACAACTGTCACTTGTGAACCTACTTGGTTAAGATATCTTTTACATGACTTACATGTTCATTATCCTAAACCAACCAGGTTGTTTTGTGATAATCAAGCATCAATATATGTTACTGCAAATTCAATTTTTCACGAATAGACAAAACACATAAAGTTAGACTGTCATACAGTTCATGACGAATACAGAAAGAAAAAATCAAGACAACATACATCCACACAATCAGACATATTACGGACATCTTTACAAAACCTTTGGCAAGCGACTTTCCATTCACATGTCAACAAGTTAGGAGTAATAAACATGCTCACTCTAACTTGAGGTAAGTGACTTTTCATTCACATGACAACAAGTTAGGAGTGATAAATATGCACACTCCAACTTGAGGGGAGTATTAAAGAAAATAACTTAGTCAACTTTTGTATTATTGTAATTGTATCATATTGATTTGTATTGATTGTAATTAGCAAAATATTAGGCCTCACTTTCCTAGATAGTTTATCACATTTTGCATATATTCTCTTGTAATTCAATGTACAATTTATTCAGAGAAAATTTCCCTCATTCACATATCTTTATTCACCATTTCTTACACCTGGGGAAAGCTAATGAGATTGAGACACCTAGTAAGTCACAAAATCAGGTGCTGAAATCATTTATTCGGTTAAATATTCCAACATAATGTTTCTTCAATTTTCCATATATAGTTTGTCAGATTTTAGTTGTAAATCATGTTTATATTTTCATGAGTGTAGGCCTTGAGAATTATCAATGAAGTTACTAGTATTTCTTCTTCTACCTCAAGAAGATGTTTAACTAAGCTTATGTAGAGAATTTTATAAGTTTTCATATTTTATAAGATGTTTTTAAAATTTATATAATGTTAAATTTTATTTTAAATATAAATTTTTGAAGTATTTGGATAACATAAGATCATTGAACTTATAAGATGTTAGTAATGATAAAATATATAATATATAATTAAAAATAAATTCGTTTGTTAAGATCTTAATAATAAGATAAGAACTCTTTACTCTTTTTTTTTTTTTTTGAGAATCTTATAAAATCCTAACATCTTATCTTTACTTTTTCTAAATGATCTTATAAGATTCTAATATCATATTTTGGAAGCTTATGAACTTATTTTCAAAAAAATTATTTAAAAGATTTTATAAGTTTCTAATTTTCAAAAAACTTATTTAAAAGATTTTATAAGTTTCTACATCTTATAAGATATTTTTGGAGCTTATAAGATATTAGATCTTATTTTAAAAATAAGTTATCGAAGTGTTGGGATAAAATAAGATAATGTAACTTTTAAAATGTTAGTAATAAGAATTTTATAATTAAATTTATTAAATTAAAATAGTTTGTTAAAATAAAATCTAATTTTGAAAATATAGGATCTCCTTACTTTTTGAAAAACAACTTATAAGATCCTAACATCTAATTTTAAGAGCATATAAGTTTTTTTTCTAAAATTTTTACCAAATACTGTAAAAAATCTCATAAGCTCTCAAACATTTTATAAGATATTTTAAAAAGGTTAGGACATCTTACAAAGTGTCAAATATCTTATAAGATATTTTAAAAAGTTTATAAGCCCACCTGATTCTCATCTTTCTCTTACGTATTCATCTTATTTTCCCAACCCCCAACTTCTTAAGTTCAGGTAATTAAATTTCTGGTGTTAGAGTAGTTCGATCAACCAATTATAGCAGATGAAAAACGTTACAAATAGTTACAACAGGCAAGCAAGGAATAAGAAATCCTGTTACAAAAGAAAAAGCTCAGATGCAAGCTGTAGAAAGGCACTTTCAGTCACAATTTGATAGTCTGGCTTCCACTCAAGCTGGAATGGAAACAATATAACATCATTGACTTCATTATAAGGTATTGAGGCGCCAATAATAATTTGAAGACTCAAGAATAAAAGGCTCTGTCCATGTCATATAGGAATATTAATATTCATTGTTCTAATTCTAACTTGACCGTTAGATAGAACATTGGATATCATGAAACTCCCGGTACCCCATAATAATTTGTTTGTATCGTAGGTAGAAACACATCACAAAATCAAATATTTGGAAGGAATTAATGATAGGAGTAAACCACATCAAGTGCCCAAAAAATGAGCCAACAACTACTTCAAATAATTGATGAACAAATGTAGAGCTACAAAAGGAATAAATTGTGTAGGGTAAAGGCAAATAAGGGATATTATTCATTGTTCTAATTCTGACTTGACCATTAGAGAGAAAGTTGGATACTTGACACTCCCGGTGCCCCATAATAATTTGTTCGTATCGCAGGTAAAATCCATCACAAAATCAAATACTTGGAAAGAATTAATGATAGAAGTAAACACATCAAGTGCCCAAAAAATAAGCCAACAACTACAAATAATTAATGAACAAATGTAGAGCTGCAAAAGGAATAAACTGTGTTGGGTAAAGGCATATAAGAGATATACCTCTGAACAGCCTAACCCAAGTTATATCTAATTATACTATTTAAAATAGTGGCTCCTAGAGTGGGTTTTCCCCCTTCCAATTGTTGGAGTTCCAAAAATTGAAGGGGATAATCCTAGAGCTTTTAATTGGTGGTGTAATAGGTACTTTCAGATAGTTAGTACCATTACTCAAGATCAGAAAGTCCCCTGGCTGCAGTACGATCTGAAGAAAGGGTTGAGTAGGATTCATGAAGGGGAGACATGCTCAATTGGAAACAATTTATACTAGTTGTACTAGAGGTACAACAACTGACTATATTGAGAAATTAAAATCATACATGTTACTATTTAACAAAGATTTTCCTAAGGGAATATTTGTTGTAAGTTTTATTAGTTGATTGAGGAAGCATATTAGTGTAGTTGTTTTGATTTTAAAACCAAACACCTTCCACTAAGCCAATTCTATAGCCATAAAATAAGATTTAAAGGTGGAAGCCATTATTGAAAGGGCTAATGCCACCTAGAAACCATGCACAACAACCAAACCAACATTCAAAAACCAATACCCATTTACAATGCCATACCTAAAAATTTGCCGGCGGGCATGGCGCAACGGTAAAACATGAAGAAAAAAATATGAGTATTGTAGATTCGAATTCTTTTGGTGGCAGGAGTGTAGCGTGTATCCACCTTTCCAGGGGTCCCTAAGCGCTGTAGGTGGGTCCATTCAAAGAGCAACTGAGGCAAAAATTCAACTCATGTGTGTATAAGTTGTGTCAATATATTTACTCGGAGGGCAAACCAGAGAAAAATGTCGTCCTCTTTCAGAATTAGTCAGACGAAACTCGAAACTTGGGTCATAAGAAAAAAAACCAATATCCAATTTACAATGCCATACCTTAAAATTCCTCCTTACCTCTAAAACCACCATTCATACCCACCTTAGAACCCTACCATCTTCTGAGAAAATTTTAACAGGGCATAACTGTAAAATTTGTTCCGTAATTAAGGATTGACAAAATTAATCCTCTATATATGGGGTCAATTTAAGGATATTAATTCATAATTTTTTGGATATTGAGAATAGAAATGGCCAAAATTTGAATTTTTCGTTAGAAATTCGCATATGTCTTGTTGGGTTCACTATAATCGCAGGGGTATACGCAACGGAAATTAATTTTTTTATCAAACATAAATTTAACCCCTTTGATTTGAAAGTAATTTTAACGATCGCGTTTATTCAAGTGAATATATAAATAAATATAAAATTAGATTATATATTTCGTGCACTCCGTTTGTTGTAGGGAATGAAACAATCAATTGTTTATCCTGAACTATCAGAACTCGCAGGGATTCAAGTGTCTCTCCTCTATCAGGTCCACGATACGAAAAGTAACATCAATCAAAAGGATTCGTTAGTATCCTTTTAATTGTTTACTAATCTAGAACCGGAGTATATTTTCAAGAACAATAAAGATTAATTCTTTAAGTTTTTGAAATAATAATATGAAGAGAATAACAAGAAACTGATTTTCTTTTTCTTTTCTTTTCTTTTCTTGGAGAGTAAAAATAGAAGACTTTTAAACAAAATAATTTTTGCTCAAATTTTTTTTTTGAATTGATTATGTAATTTTCATCCCTCATATTTATAGGGCTGAAAATTTTAATCATTTTCCAACTTTTGGAAAGTTTTTCAATTTTGAACTACTTCAAAACCTTATCTTGGAAGGATTTCAAATCTTCCAATAACTCTTCTCTTTTCTCTCTCCTATTGTATGTGGACTAATTTGAGACTACATTAATCATCAAAATTGTCTACGTACATTGTTGTTATTAATTTGAACTCTTCAAATAATATCAAGATATATATATATATATATATTATATATATATATACTATAATTATATCAAATCTTAGTGGCCTATTTTATCCTATAAAATTGGTCACTATATTTATTTATCTATAAATATATTAATTTAAATAAATCATATTTATTTAATTTATTATCTTCATACTTTAGTGGGCTTCTTAAGTGATCCACATTTATTTTGGGCTTGGATTCAAAAATTCCCAAATCAATTCAATTGATTCAATCCCAATTTAATCAATCCAATTGATTAATTTAATTTACTCCAATTGGGCTTCCTAATCAAATTAGGTCCAATTAAATAAAATAAAAAATAAAAAAATACATGGTTGTCCTTAATAAAATAAAAATTGTTAAAGTATTTTCTTATATGAGAGTTTTGAGTAATAGTTCAATGTGATAATGGACGTTAAGTAACGAATGCATCTACAATGTAATTTTGAGATGCATCTACTATTTTATTTTGGAAGTGCATATTTTTTTTTTATTATATCCAATATGGATCTTCTAAATTCAAGTTGGCCAATTGTTTAAATTCGCCACAAAGGACGAAACATACATGATAAACGGCTCATACAAAAATTACTCTACAAACGTTTCAAATGTAAAACAAATACTTCTAATTACAAAAAAAAAATTAATTTTAAAAATAATTCTAATTGATGAGACATAAAGGATGGCAATGATGTACATTTGTCAAAATTTGAAATTCATTCTACCATTTTTAAAGACACGGACTCGGACCTACTCCAAACCCCATTTGGTCCGGATTAAATTCATTGAAACCGCTTTATAATTTTAAAAATATTAAATATTTTTTTTAAATAACGTCATTAAAATTTTCAAAAAAAAATATATTTAAAAATAATATTACAAAAATATATATAAATTAAAATAATAATAAATAAATTAAATGAAGCGGATTCGAGACAGGCAGATTTAAAAATATAAAATTAAGACACATCCCAAATTTATTTATAAATTTAAAAATCTATTCATTTTAAAATTATCTGTTAACTTCTTGTACATAAACTACTATATTTGGAATTCTGCAAAAAAGAAAAACTAATAAATAAATAAATTAAAAAAAATCATCTTTATTGTGGAAAAAGACCTTACATATGAATTATAATCTTTGCAAATATTCTTTTTAGTCAAAAGGGGCAAATTCATGATTATCATTTAGCGTGTATCACAAACATCAATAATTATTGGCGCAAATATACTATAACAAATAATTTAACCAAAATATCACTTCAACTGAACAATACATTTATCCATTCAATAACAAAGAAACATTACAAGTAAAACTAAAAATTCAAGTTAAAGCAGATAATCCCCTTGCCCAATTCAAACTTAAAAACACTGGGCGAAGAAATAAAACAAACAACACCTAATTAAAGAAGGTGCGGGACTTGCTCCAAATTTTCAAGTTTCATATTATGAAATATTAAATCATAGAGCAATAATTATTACAAAGGGGACCAGTTATACCTTTCAGAAAAAAAAAAAAAATCATTTTCGCTCTCCTTGGAAGTAGGAAAAAAATAGAGTAAAATCTTGATAAATTAATAATATTATTTAAATAATAAAAACTTTCGATTTCGATTTGGGCCAATGTGCTCAGTTAATAATTTTGCTAAATACATAAGATAATAATTATTTTTTTCAAGTCTTTTAGGTCCAAGGAAAATATAAATTAACAATTAACAAGAACAAAACATATATAATTCATACAATTATCGTCTCTAAATCGAAGCATACAATTTAAGAAAATAAATTATTATTAAAATAGACAACTGTCAATATATATATGTGTGAGGTTCGAACCCAAAATTTTTTAATTATAAAATTTTAAAATCTCAACTTTATCATTTAAACAAAACGCATGCATTGAGAATACATATTCCATACGTAATTTTTTGTCGATTTTCAACTTTAAACTACACATGTAATGTTAATTAATTTGTCAATTTATATTATTTGTTTGATCATACAATAAATATTAATTGATAAATATTAGACTTGACCTGTACCGTGACCAGATTGAAGCTAATACATCAAGCCAAATTTAAGTTTGATTGACACTCCTAATTATTAACTAAAACCATCTCATGAACTTTGAAGATTTAATGTTAGATATAAAACCAACTGTCTATTTATCCTAGAATTACTAAATTGAGTTACATATCACCTTCAAAACTGGGGGAATTGAGTGGAGAAGAAAATTTAGCTTGATGTGCATAAAATCAATGATAAGGGTAAAATAGGTATTAAACCCCTAAAAATAAAAATAAAAAGCAAAATATTAATTAATATTGAAGGGTAGAATGGTAAAAAGCACTTAGCATTTTACTAGCTCGCCCCTAAATCATATTTATAGTACACATGTATTACTTGTGTAATTCAAGATTTTTTTTGACATTCCACAACCACATAAAATATAATACAACACCCGACTATCTTCCGACTCAATTATAAATATACATTATGTACTCATTTTTTCTAATCATTCTCTAAATTCTAATTCTTAAAAACTCTCTACAAATTAACTTGATTGATACTTCAAATCAGACTTGCTTAAACTATGATATTCCGAATTTAGAGGCATTCTCCAAAGAATTTACCATTTTTATCCAAGGCAAATTTGCAATGCATCATGATTGAAGTGCTCCGGAAAATGGCACGGATCAAGAACCAATTATCAATTGCATGCCTGAATTTTCTTAAATCCTCACCAAAATACCTACAAAACAGGAGTTAGGGATGTTGGAGGTTGGTCAACGAAAATTCCCTTATATTTAAGTCGGTATACGATCGAGGAGAGTAATCAAGAAAATAAGATACTATATTGAAGCAGTAATGTATGTAGTGTGTAATGTAAAAAATGTATCTTATGATGCACCATAAGCTTATATAGTATGTAAGCAGTGTTGGGTTCATTATAATCGTAAAGGCATACACAATAGAAAATTAAATTTTTTATCAATATATATATATATATATATATCCCATCGATTCGAAAGCGATTCTAACGATTACGTTTATTCAAGTAAAAATATAAATAAATATTAAATTCGGATTATACATCGCACTCCAATTGTTGTAGGGAATGAAGTAATCAATTACTTATCCTAAACTTTCACAACTCGCAGAGATCCAGAGTAAATTTTATTTTTTATTTAATTGATAGATCAAGAACAAACTTTCAAGAATAATAAAGATTGATCATTTAAGTTCTTGAAACTTGAATATAAAGAGAATATCATGAAACTAGTTTTTTTCTAAAGAACTAGAAAATTAAGATTTCAAGAAAATACTTTTTCTTTTTCTTTCTTTTCTTTTCTTGGAGAGAAAAATAGAAAACTTAACAAAATAATTTTTCCTTATTATTATAGCTAATTTTCAGCCATCCCTATTTATAGGGACTGAAATTTTTCTCCTACTCCAACTTTTGAAAAATTTGTTAATTTTGAAGTATTTTAAAATTTTATTTTGAGAAGATTCCAAATCTTCCAACAATTCTTCTATTTTTCTGTCTCCTATGTATGTGGACTTATTGAGACTACATTAATTATCAAAATTGTCTATATAAATTATTGATATTAATTTGAACTTTTTAAATAATTATCAAGATATATATATATATATATCAAATATATATACCATAAATATATTTATATATTAAATAAATCCTAGTAGCCAATTTTTATGCCATAAAAATTGGTCACTACATTTATTTATTTATAAATATGCAAATTAAATAATCATATGTATTTAATTTATTCTTTTTATATTTTAGTGGGTATCTTAAGTGATCCACGTTAATTTTTGGGTTTGGATTTAAAAATCACAAATCAATCTAATTGATTTAATCTCAAATTAATCAATTTAATTGATTAATTTAATTTACTCCATTTAGTCTTTCCATTCAAATTAGATCTAATTAACTAATCTAATTATTTTATTGAATAATTTAATTTAACTATTAAATTAAATAGAATAATTAATTAATTAATTAATCAATATTAACTAATTAATTCCCAACCAGGATAAATCCCAAAATTAAAAATATTACTTTTTATAAAAATGTGTGACTCTTTTAGATTTACTACTAATAGTGGGCTTACAATATTTCCAACTTATGAATAATAATTATTCCAATAAATTAATTCAATCAATTAATTTGTTTTGAAATTAACTACTTAATTCTAAAAACCTCACTATCTATGAAAACACCTAATAAATAATCATGACAAACTAGTTTTAGATGAAATAACGAGTTAACTTATTTCAGTTGTGAGTACCATTTACGTACGGTCCTTTCAACAACTAATCTCCCGATTGAATTTAGAATATAGATTATAAGTCGAAATCCTAAATGATTCAATAATTATTATTCCATTTCAAGGTCCAATGATTCCTAATGAATCATGATTCATCCTGTTTTGCCTAAAATTTTTGAATTACGAACTATGAAAATACAAAATATTCTCTTGTTTAAAAAGACAAGTGTCGAATTTTATGTTGGTTAGTGACAAATCTCCATACACACCAATGCAACACCTACATATCTCTTTTGTGATTGTCAAGCAATCTATCAAAGTATTGTAGGATGTACACATGGCTACCATTGTACCTCAAATTCGAGGATTAGTTTTGTACTATCGCAACACAAAAATTCTTATTTCGACAGACAAAACCTCCAATTAAGAATTTTTTGCGCGTCATGTTCGGTGTACTTGTTTCTCAACAAGCACCCATATACATACACTTGTATCTCTATGCTAATGTCAATAGAATGCAATATCCCCGTCTCATGAGTATGAATCATATGTGCGAGTTTTAATGAGCTATTTGATGTCATATCTCAAAAAACTCTCAATTCGAAACTTATTTAAGACCAAAATCTTAGAGGCATGTTCCATGATCGCCATCATATGCGTGACCATGGCTCGTAACTAAATTTGGTTTAAAGATTTTATCTAATATGCAAAAATAAAAAATACATGACATAAGATAAAGAAAATATCTTTTTATTAATATAATTCCCAATAAGATTGTGTTTACAAAAGAAAAAATATACAATACACTCAATCTAATTGGAATGTTGTGCATCCTACTCTAACAGGCAGAAAAGATAATTGATATTAAGAAGGATTGTTTGGATAACTATTATTGAGGAAATCATCAATGAATTAAAAGATCTAGATAAGCCAAGATTAGCTTTCCTTATCTAAAAGATAGTGTAAATAGAGATTGTAAGTAAGTCTTTGTTGGGTTCAAAGCTGAACTGGATCAATCTAAACAACTCAATCAAAAGGCCCTGGCTAGATAAAATCATCACCTCAGTGCAGTTGACCAAGTTAGAAAAACTAATAAATAACTCCATAATTTTGTACTTGGGCCCAAAGCTGAATTGGATCAATCCAAACAACTCACTCAAAAGACCCCTGGGCTAGATAAAATCATTACCTTAGCGCGACATATCAAGATACAAGAACTAATAAATAACTTCATAATTTTGTACTTGGGCCCAATAAGAACTCCAACATATCATAAGCGAACTCAGATCAACTAAATTTAACAAGACCGCAGAGGCAATGCAACCATTTAATGGCTTGAATCCAAAATAGATTTTAAATCAATCCAGTCGTACCTAGACTCAGTTCAATTGAATTCAACGTTAACTAGGTCAAATCTAAATCACATCAACAACTATAATATAATTCTTCACACATAGTTGACGACAAAATTACGAAATTATTTGTCACAATTTGCGTCCCTTACCGTTCACCTTAGGAGAGAGTACTAAGAAATTTTAGAACGACCTTTTCGACTAGAACTGAGGAAAATGTGCCAAGAGTTGCGATGACAAGAAAGCTCAACTTGGATTACTACGATGGGCCTTTAGAATATCAACTGATAGGAAGATCCCATAGAGCACAATGAAGGTAAAATGTTTTGGGCTGGACCTCTATGCATTTCAGAAAAGCCCGTTTTTCGGGTGTGTTCCCATATATCTTGCAGTCCAAATGTAATTAGTACTGTCATGGGTTGGACTTGTCCAAATTAATTTGAATTCGACCTGATTATTTAAATTAAAAACTAATAATGATAGATTGAAAGATTAGCTAAGTTAAAATGGAGTGATGCCATGTGTTGTAGATCCCAATCCCATAGCATTTAATTATATACCTTATTAGTTGGTTATAAAATCCGTATCAACCCTCAAATAATCTAAAATCAGTTATTTCAATGGATATACCTCGTTAATAGGATTATTCAATTTTTTAATTTGTTCGAAACTTCAAACTTGATTTGAATTTTGGTCCAATATTTATCATTTGATTAACATAAATTTGGATGAGAATCTTTCATGTCAATTCCAATTTTTTTATTCTAAATTCATGTTTTATATTTTATTTTACATTATAGATAAACATTAAGTGTATAAAATATTTTTTAAAATAAATATTTAATTATAAATAACGTATAATTAATATGCATCCATAAATTTATATATATATATATATATATATATATATATTTGTTCAAGACATCGTATCTAGGCAAGGATTTTAGCAGGAACCTCTACCCATTTATTAATTTTGATAAAAAAAAAAAAAGAGTACAAGAATTATTTAGTGTGAATTAAATGAGAAGTACTTACTCCCCTTACAAATATCAAAATAAATAAAAAGTATTACTTCATGAATACATTTCTAAGCCTAAACGTTCAATTTCTCCATTAATAGAAGACCTCTAGTTTCTTTTGGAATTTGATTCTTGAAGAATATTAAAGAAGCTTTTGTTGAGCAAATAAGATTGGCAGAATTGGTTGCCTTCGCGGGAAATGTGAGAGATTAAGACATATCGTGGATGGGTAAAAAATACTGGTGCTGCCAATGTCCGGTTCCTGTATGTGACTGATAACTCCACAGGCCCTGCGCGCCTGGGTTGCCTTTGCTTGCCCTGTTTGTATTGAGCCTCATCCATCCTGACTTTGGTTTCAACCAAGAAACAGATTGAATTTTTTTGGAGCTGAATCCACTTATATTGAAAACCTAGGCGATCAGCAACTATCCTATCACCCTGCCAAATATTGAAATTTGATTTGTGGAGAAATTAGTTACTTAAGTTTGAGTCGAAATGATATCAAGGTCGAATATTTTGAGTTCAAGATGATATGAAACACCAATGTATGTTAGACTCGTTAGGGTGATCCAAGTTAAGATATTTCAATACTTAAATTAGTTCAGGTTGAAAGATCGTAAAGAATTGATAAACGAAGTGAGTAAATATGCAAAAGTTACCTTATGACAACTAAGAATTTGAGTATTTATACTTGTTGGTCCACATAAGCCGTACAAATTATGAACCATGAGTTGTGATCTTGTCGGCTCATAAGTCCAATCAGCCCGGAGCATCAATGGCTGAGAGTTCAGATGGACCTAAACTCAAGTTCGGGTAGAGTCGGACCTAAACTCAAGTTCGGGTAGAGTCGGGCCATAGGTAAAAAGACGCGAAAGCATTGAGGAGCTTCTCTAGGGGTGGAAGTGTAATTTTGAGGCTTCATACATCATAATCCATCAATAAAAAAATCGCATATGAACCTTATTATAACCAGCCCTTGTCTGTTTCCAGTAATTAATCACTGAAGAAATCGATTCAACATTAGGTGTGACAATATGAAAGGTTTGCTCAAAGAATTGCCAAGCCACTCCCGCTGTTACACAATGAAGAAACAGATGAGTAATAGATTCAGCATCACGATTACAATTCCAGCACCTGGAATCAGTATAGAAGCCTCGGTTTTGGATTTGTTCATCCACTGATATCCCCATTACCCCCAGATGAATATAGACATGGTAAGCATTGTAAGTTTATTTCATATGTCCAAACACAAATAATAATAGAGGATTCAAAATACTTTCATGTGGATCTCCAATTCTAATCGCATTTAGATCAGATGAGCAATTGAATTTGATTTATTGACACCCTGAATATAAGTTTTTTTTTTTTTTTTTTTTGTTCTAGGGTAGGAGTGTGTATAAACCCGTTCAACCTGATCCACCCGCCGAAACCAAGCAGATTTGCCCAAATCCGTTCGATTTTAATTTTTTTGTAGTGGCAGTTTTATACAACTATTTATGATCTAGGACATATATATAATACATTTAATTAATAATTTTCTTCTGTACAAATTTATTTGTTATTATCGATCAAAAGTTTTTGAATCCCCATAAGTTCTTCTCATAATGAGCATTTAGTTTCTTAATGAACTTCACGTGCTCATTTCTTGTTCATTCTATTCTTTTTTCTTAGTAGTACTATTTATTTGCATTGCAATTACAAAAAAAATTCCTTTATTTGTTTAGTTATCCTTATTACAAATGTGAGTTGCAACTACAAATAAAATGAGTTATATGGAAATAAAATTTAAAAGGGTAATTTATAAAAAGTACCATAAAATTTGGGTTATTTACAAAATAACTTATTTAAATTTGTAAATTATAAATAATTCATTGACATTTGTTTCTATTTTATAAATTTGCACTTACTGATAGGATATTTATAGAACAAAGACAAAACTCAATAAAATATTTGTAATATCAAGATAATATTTGTGATTTCAAAAAATAAATAATTTTTTTTATAATTATACACTACACATAGACATAATTTAAAATTTTCTAACCCATCAACCTAACTGCTAAACAAACTAAACTCCACCAACTCAAAACAAGTTAAACTATACTCGACCAAATCAAAAAGCTTGATTTGTAAAGATAACAGTGTAATAAAGGGTTAGTCTTTTACCGAACCATAAATGTCGAGTCGAGTTAAATTTTTTCTATAAAATGGCTCAAACTCGGGAGTGTACACTCCTATTCTAGGTGTGCCGGTTATTCCTAGTTATTCATCCAACAACAGAAAGATTGCAACTCGGCTTGCCTAGGTAGTCCGCTCATCAACCCATACACATCGGACTTGAATTGATTTTAAAGCCTTACGGATCAGGTTTAACTAAACAAATAGACCCATAAGATATGGGCTTGGAATTGGGTTCAGAAATGAGTTCGTATACATGGTCGACCACCCCTATACTTAGTACATATAAAACATTTTTGTTTATAACTTATAATTTGAATATCAAAAACTTGCTCTTTTAAAATTCTAGGTTTTGTTTAAAAAATTTCAGTTCCAACAATTTTATTATTTTTAAAAAATAAAATAAAATATTCGAATATTAAAACAAAACACATTTTCATCCACTCCCAAAATATTATTAAAAAATCCTAATTATTATTATACGTATATATATATACATATATACGACATTAATCTATTATACGTATATTAAAACTCTCCATTGATACGACATGCTATTTTTTTCATTTATTCCCTTTCAGGATCAGTCGTGGTCTTCTAAACTTTGTCGATGGTATGGATGAATTCCTCACTTCATCCAAATGTGTAAAAGATTCTAGCCGCACAACAAAGGCAAGTAATCAACCGTTGATTGATAATAAAATACCCATGGATATTTATATATTCCAGACATATTCAAATCATCTTATCAATAAAAATATATATATTTATATATTTCGATCAATACATTAATTTAAAACTAATATATAAAATATAAAATAATGATGTGACATCACTAATCAAACAAAATTTTACAAGACATCATATATACTATTATAAGAACTTTTTCCCTCGTAACTAAAACCAAACATACCTTATAATTCTCTGTATATTTTTACATAACAAATATTTCCAATTATTGTGTGACCTGTATGTGCTAGCTCATTCTCTTTAGTCTCTCTGTATATTTTTACATAACAAATATTTCCAATTATTGTGTGACCTGTATGTGCTAGCTCATTCTCTTTAGTCATCATCGTATAAATGTGTTTGTGCTTGCACCTATGCTCTAGTGTTCAGGTTTTATCATAATTCTAGCAAAGGTTTTTCTTCCTTCTTGCCCTCAACCCCTAGCGTTCAGGTTTTATCATAATTCTAGCAAAGGTTTTTCTGTCTTCTTGCCTCATTATTGTTGAGGGTAATATGGATTAATTGCGAAATTCGTCTTGTAACTATGGGGTGACAAAATTAATGTTCTATACCTGGAGTAGCATTTTAAGGACATTAATCCGTAAACAACGAGGACAAAATTGGCCGAAATTGTGCTTTGCTTGGTTTCGTTTTATTGAAATATTTCCCTTTTTCTCCCCGAAAGAAAATGTGTTTTAGAAATGTTGTTTTCGAAAAATACATTTTCATTCCCCCACAATATTTATTAATTATAACTTCAGTTAAATAATTATATATTATATTATACTCCTATTAATTACAATAAAACAATAATAATAAAATATTTACAGTTGAAAATATTTTTAAAAATATATCACATTATTTTTTTTCGATAAAATATCAAAATGTGTTTTAACTCTCCACGCATTCTCTAAATCTACTATAAAAAATATATTCACCCAAAATATTTTTAAAATATTTGAAAATAACACCAAATAGAGCGAATTTTTTTTTTTTATACGTGACGGTCACGTGACCCACTAATTTTAGGATTTATTTTATTTTCGGTTTGTTTACATGAAGAGAGAGAATCCTACATAAGCTCAGCAAGATGATGAGTTGGAAAATAAATTAGTCACATGGATCTCATGACATGACATAAGTTGTTCAAGTGGTCAAAAAATGGAGGTAAAATGAGACACTCGGCTAAATTTCGAAGAAAACAATCACACAAATAAATTAAAAAATATAAAATTCATCTTTGTTAATAATTTGATAAATAATTGATTGGTAATTAAAGAAATATTTTTTAACTTTTACTCATTAATTATAAAACTATTCAAGTAAATAAATTAAAAAATATAATTCTTAACCAATTTACATTATTTTTTGACATTTAATGAATAACATTAATTAATATAATCCAATTCATAAATTATTTTTTAATTAGTTAATTAATTATTAAGAAGTAAAAATTTAACATTAACTATTTTAAGAAAATAATTAATAAGAAAAAATGAAAAAAAATAATTTTCTTTTGTTCTCTTTTTTCTTAAACTATAGTTAACTATTTTTTGTCCTTTTCCAGCTTCTTTCTTATTTTGCAAGCACCACCACCACCACCCCAACACACTGCACTGTCGCCAGTCTTCCACCCATCCAACTGTCGTCACACATCCCCAAAAATCTTGCCAGCTTCGAAACCTTATCTCATTTCCTCAATTGTAAGCTGTTCAATTACTCGTCTCCACTAAACGATGACCAGGGGCAGTGCACTGAATAAGACGCAGAGCGTCGGCAGTAGCAGCCCCCTCTCCTCCACTCTCGTCGACCTCGATTCCTATTTTCCAGGCGGAACCCTAGCCGAAGACTCTCAAAAACTGCCCAACCTCCGCCGCTCCTCCTCCCATTCTCTTATTCTCATCTCTTGACATTGCCATCGCTGACGTTCTTTGTCGCTCGAAATACTTTACCTTAGATCGATTTACATCCCTGAATCCCCTCCCTCCAAAGCACACCCCCCCAATCAATCATCTTTGGAGCTGGGTTTTGAGAATTTTGTTTGTTTGTTCTTAATTTGAAGGTGATTTTTGTTTTTGTTGCGTTGATTGATTATTTTGGGGAGGTATTTAGTCCTGGTGAAATAGAGATTGATGGCACTGGTGATGGTGGTGGGAATGGAGGTTGAGGTGGTGATGGTGTATGCATGGAGGTGGAGAAGAACAGGGCCACATGAGGAGCTAAATGTGAAGTGCAGAATGGTGGTGGTGGCAGCGGGGGTCGGGGATAGGGTTCGGGGGAAGGGGGTTGCTGGGTTTTACTGACGGAGGGGTTGCTGGAGTGGTGGAAGGCCGCCGGTGGTAGCCGCGGTAAGGTAGGGTGGTGGAGGTGGTGGTTGGAGAATAAGGTGCAGAGAGAGACGTTTTGTGCGTCTCTCTCTGCGTTGATTGATTATTTTGTGCGTCTCTCTCTGCACCACCATAAACGTCTCTGCCATTGCCATCTTTGCTGCTCTTTGCCTTTAGCATCGGTGGCGCTCGTCTCTGTGATTGAAACACTATCTCTCATCCACATTTTATCGTTTTGTATTTCATCTCCCCGGAGGCTCAACTGTTGCCGTTCCCAACGGCAGCTCAAACAGGTAGAATTTTTTTGGTTATTTACTGTTTATATCCCTTTAAATATTATATATATGTGTATATATGTATTGTTTTGTTGCCATGAATAATGCTTCAAATCTGAAGATGCTTAGGCCTTTACAGGTAATCAAAATAGTATTATGATGATACAATATTCTTTTCCACTAACAAGAAAGATTTTGTAAGTCGCAGAAATTGAAAATATAGTTTTTAAAGTTTTTTCATAGCATTGTTAAGGAAAAGAAAACAGAATTATATGTATATATGTATTGTTTTGTTGCCATGAATTAGGCTTCAAATCTAGATTCTTGGGCCTTTGCTGGTAATCAAAATAGTATCATGATGATATAATATTCTTTTCCACTAACAGGAAAGATTTTGTAATTTGCAATAATTGAAAATATAGTTTTTAAAATTTTTCCAGCTCCAACCATTGTTAAGGAAAAGAAAACAGAATTATATATATAAAATCATACACTGTTTAGTTTTATGTTCTTGTAGTGTTAAAGTGTTTTTGGGTCTGCCAAATGCAATCATTTTTCGTTTTTGTTGTATTTGTTTTCTCCTTTTATTTTGTTGTGTGGTAATGTACATAAAGTTTTGATATTTGTATTTTTTATTTTTTTGACTCTACTTATCACTCGTAGACATGGATCAAATTTCATCACTCAATGCCAAAAATGTAAACTGCGGCTCAGAGCAAGAGCACTATACAATAGGACAACCATCAATGTCAGAACATACTAAGGTACATAATGAGTCCATGGTAGACGAATTTGAGCACAAATTGGCAGTTGGTTCAAGGATAGCAAATCCTGATGATGCATATTTATTTTACTGTAAATATGGGCGTGCTAAAAGGTTTCAGTGTGAGAAAAGGGAAACAAGCGTATTTTCATGACTACAGTGGAGAACTTTATATGAAAGAATTTGATTGTTCTTGTAATGGAACAAAAGATTAAAAGCGTAGCGCTAAAAATAAGCAGCCAATCTACCTAAAAATGGAAACAAGAACTAGTTGCACTGCAAGGCTTAGAATTGGGTGCAAAAAAAATGAAGAGTGGAGGGTGATTATTTTTGTCATTGAACATAACCATGACATGGTCGCAGCCGATCAAATATATATGTTAAGATCCGCTCATAATATTTCATTTGCTAAGGGAGATACATTGAAAGCATTAGTAGATGCTGGATTTTCAATAACTAATGCTTATTCCTACATGCAACAAGAATCACATGGGAGGGAAAATGTAGGGTTTCTTCAAAAAGATGTATATGATTACCTTAATCGTTTAGCAAAAGATCACAGACAAGTTGAAGGTGGTGATGCTGCGGAACTACTTTGATATTTTAAAAATAAATCGAATGAAGAAATATTGTTCTATTGGGATTTTCAAGCTGATGAAAATAATAGGATGTGCAACTTCTTTTTTAGGGATGGTCAATGTAGGATTGATTATGAGGCTTTTGGTGATGTACTTTCATTTGATACCACTTACAAAACCAATAAATACAATATGATTTGTGCACTTTTCACAGACATTAACCATCATATGCATAATGTGATGTTCGGACTGGCCTTTATGTCTGATGAAACAAAGCCTTTTTTCAATGGTTGTTTAATACATTTCTTAAATCTATGGGTGGCAAACAACCTGAAACAATTTTCACGGATTGCAATTGAAATTATATTTTCAGATTCGTCAAATCGAGTTCAAAAAGTTAAGTTTGATACAAAATCACATGAACTAAAATGTACATGTCAATATTTTGAGTCTGTTGGTATATTGTACAAGCATGCTTTGTTAGTTTTTAAGCAAATGAATGTGTATAAAATACCATTGAGATACATAAAAAGAAGGTGGACCAAAAGTGTGAGGGAAAGGGTGAGTTTTGGTGAAGAATATATCTGCGCAAGTGACCATGAATCTGAGATAGTATATGTGAATAATACAATGAGATTTTGTTATGATCTTACAATGAGAAGCAAAATCAATCCGGATGCAAGCAATTTGGTGAGAAATGGGCTAAAGAGTGTTCTTTCAAATCTAAATGATTTACTTGATAGCTTGAGTATGAATGATTTGACTATATATTGTGATGATATTGGATTAGAGAGTTTCAAAGCTAGAAGTTTGGATGTTGTCGAAGAAAATAACATTATAGATGATGAGCATGTGCGCAACCCTCTTTATGTGAAGTCCAAAGGAGTTAATAATATTCGTTTGCCAAGCCATTGGGATTCAAAAAGCAAAAGAGGAAAATGAAATATTGAATCTTCAAGCAAGTGTTCAAACATTTTTGGAAATAATACTTTCATTTTGCTTTATTATGTATTTCTTAATTTTTTTTATTTTGTTATTTTCTTAGAGGACTACAAAAGGCACAAAAATAAAAGTGCAAAGCTCTCGAATACCTAAGAATGCACATCTCTCACAAGAGTATACCAATACTCTTCCATCAGAGGGAGCTACTAGTGCACAACCCTTACAATATACTAATTTTCAAGAAATTTCAATTGGCTCCCAGTCTAGTAGACATCCACCTTATTGGTTGTATCATATGCCATCTCCGACAATACTTGTGGTAAGTTATTTGTTAATTTAGTCCCTACTTTACATAATTATAATTGTCATCTTATACTCTATGTCATTGGGTATCCACGGACATGGTTCAAGTTATAATTTTGGTTAATTTTCTCCTAATATGTTTCATTATGGGGATCCCAATTTGTCAGAGGTATATATTATATAGCCTTACTAACTCTAGTTTTTCAATAAAATTATTTTTGATGAAAATGACTTATCATGTTTTACCTCATTTATCAATTGTATATAATTTTCTCAGGGATCTTTTAACAGCAAGGAGAGGCTACCTAATTTCAACAGAGATCATTTTTTATCTTAGGTTTTGATGAAGTTTGATTACTACTCATTAGTTAGCTTTAGCTTAAAAAATTTTCAATTATCTCCTTTCATAGATTTTTAATATCTTTGTTAAAGAACATAATGTTTGCACCTCTTATCAAGAACAAATTAGCACATCTTATGTGTATGTATTTTTAAAACCCATTCCAATTTTATACTTCAATGGATAAAGATTATTATCTTATATGTTTTATATTTTGTTGTTGGTGAGAATCTGAAAATGAAAAGGGAATTTGACTTTTAAAGAGGAATATTACGAATTAATCAGAACAACATTAGGTGACATTTCATTAATGACTATCAATTATACAAGCAATTGTATCAACTAGAACCTTTGAAAATAAAATTGAAATATCCTATGATTAACAACATTGGGCTGTGAGAGGTCTTTAGCAATTTTCAAAATCTGACCAAACTGGTTACAATCTTGAATGAGTCCTATCAGGCTTGAATAATTCGTGTCAAAATACAGATGCCCTTAAGTCTCTTTGCTCTCTGTTTCCACTCATTTTTGTTTCAATCAAATCCAAAACTGTTTGATTTGGCCAGAATTGAACCGTCAACAGAGCTCCAAAACCGATGTTGGGGCTAAATAAAAGCATTCCTCACCACTAAAATAGATGAAGACACATAACATAAATATCTTTCAAGAAACATGATTATGACAAGCTAAACTCAATATATTTATGACTTAATTACAGATTAACCAAATTAATCATGGGAATGGAATAAAAAAGTAATCACCCTAGACGCAAAGCAAGCAATGAAGTAAGAAGCCCTACAACCACTGTAGACCCTCTTCTTCACCACAACAACATTTAGTCCCGCCGCCGCCGCTAGCGACATCACCACCCTGCGCGGCCGCAACGGTGGACTTGGGTCTCCTTCTCTTCCCAATTATTGGAATGGTTTTCAAACAGGTTCCATATCCGGTGAAGAAGGAAATGAAAATGAATTTGAAACCAAATGACATATTTGAGTTCTTCAAATCTAAATGCTGATATTTTTGGGAGGAATTTTCAAAATTTTGAATGGACTAATGAAAATTTTAAAAACCCAACAAACCCTGGTTAAAAATTACTTGCTCAACATATTTAAAAAAATTAAAAATTTAAAAATAAAAAATAAAAAAAAAGAACACACGTCGTAAGAAGAGCCACCCGGTAGAGTCCACCGGGTGGAGCATCGAGGGAACCGTGCTAGAGGATATTTTGTTTTCACTACAAATTTTGCCACTTGGATATTTTTCCATGTCAGTGGTCCATTTGGACAAATCATTTTTCATGTCAACTTTGTCCTTAATCCACATAAGTTTGCTTGTACTTAGGATGAGTTTGCCAGAAAATTCAAAATCTTCAAATTAACATCATCACGTGAGAGGCATATGCGAATTTTTGACAAAAAATTCAAATTTTGGCCATTTCTATTCTCAATATACAAAAAATTACGAATTAATATCCTTAAATTGACCCCATATATAGAGGATTAATTTTGTCAATCCTTAATTACGGAACAAATTTTACAGTTAAGCCCTGTTAAAATTTTCTCAAAAGATGGTAGGGTTCTAAGGTGGGTATGAATGGTGGTTTTAGAGGTAAGGAGGAATTTTTAGGTATGGCATTTTAAATTAGATATTGTTTTTTTTTTATAACCCAAGTTTCAAGTTTCGTCTGACTAATTTTGAGAGAGGACGATATTTTTCTCTGATTTGCCATTTGAGTAAATATGTTGACACAACTTATACACACTTGGATTGAATTTTCGCCTCAATTGCTCTTTGAATGGACCCACCTACAGCGCTCAAGGGACCCCTGGAATGGTGGATACACGCTACGCTTCTGCCACCAAAAGGATTCGAATCCACAATACTCATGTTTTTTTCTTCATGTCTTACTGCTGCGCCATGCTCGCGGATAAATTTTTAGGTATGGCACTGTAAATTAGGTATTGGTTTTTGAATGTTGGTTTGGTTGGTGTGCATGGTTTCTAGGTGGCATTAGCCCTTTCAATAATGGCTTCCACCTTTAAATCTTATTTTTTGGCTATAGAATTGGCTTAGTGGAAGCTGTTTGGTTTTAAAGTCAAAACAACTACACTAATATGCTTCCTCAATCCACTAATAAAACTTGCAACAAATAATCCCTTAGGAAAATATTTTTTAAATAGTAACATGTATGATTTTAATTTCTCAAAATTTTCAATATAGTTAGTTGTTGTACCTCTAGTACAACTAGTATAAATTGTTGCTAATTGAGCATGTGTCTCCCCTTCATGAATCCTACTCAACCCTTCCTTCTAATCGTACTACAGCCAGGGGACTTTCTGATCTTGAGTAATGGTACTAACTATCTGAAAGTACCTATTACACCACTAAATAAAAGCTCTAGGATTATCCCCTTCAATTTTTGGAACTCCACCCATTAGAAAGGGGAAAACCCACTCTAGGAGCTACTATTTTAAATAGTTTAATTAGATATGACTTGGGCTAGGCTGTTCAGAGGTATATCCATTATATGCCTTTACCTACACAGTTCATTCCTTTTACGGCTCTACATTTGTTCATCAATTATTTGAAGTAGTTATTGGCTCATTTTTTGGGCACTTGATGTGTTTACTTCTATCATTAATTCCTTCCAAGTATTTGATTTTGTGATGGATTTTACCTGTGATACGAACAAATTATTATGGGACACTAGCAACGTCATGTATCCAACTTTCTCTCTAATGGTCAAATCAAAATTAGAACAATGAATAATAGTTCTTATTTGTCTTTACCCTACACAGTTTATTCCTTTTGTAGCTTTACATTGGTTTACTCCTATCATTAATTCCTTCCAAATATTTGATTTTGTGATGTGTTTCTACCTACAACACGAACAAATTATTATGGGGCACCGGGAGCGTCAAGATATCCAATGTTCGCTCTAATGGTCAAGTTAGAATTTAAAACAATGAATATTAATATTCCTATATGACATGGACAGAGCCTTTTATTGTTGAGTCTTCAAATTATTATTGGCGCCTCAATACCTTATAATGAAGTCAATGTTGTTATATTGTTTCCCTTCTAACTTGAGTGGAAGCCAGACTATCAAATTGTGACTGAAAGTGTCTTTCTACAGCTTGCATCTGAGCTTTTTCTTTTGTAACAGGATTTTTTATTTCTTGCTTGCATGTTGTAACTCTTTGTAACGTTTTCCACCTGCCATAATTGGTTGATCGAACTACTCTAACACCAGAAATATAATTACCTAAACTTAAGAAGTTGGGGGTTAGGAAAATAAGATGAATACTTAAGAGAAAGATGAGAATCAGGTGAGCTTATAAACTTTTTAAAATATCTTATAAAATATTTGAGAGCTTATAAGATCTCGTACAGTACTTGGTAAATTTTTTAGAAAAAAAACTTATAAACTCTTAAAATTAGATGTTAGGATCTTATAAGTTATTTTTCAAAAAGTGAGGAGATTTTATATTTTCAAAATTAGATTTTATTTTAACAAACACTTTTAATTTAATAAATTTAATTATAAAATTCTTATTATTAATATTTTAAAAGCTACATTATCTTATTTTATCACAACACTTCGACAACTTATTTTTAAAATAAGATCTAACATCTTATAAACTCCAAAAATATCTTATAAGATGTAGAAACTTATAAAATCTTTTAAATAAGTTTTTTGAAAATTAAAAACTTATAAAATCTTTTAAATAATTATTTTGAAAATAAGTTCATAAGCTTCCAAAATATGATATTAGAATCTTATAAGATCATTTAGAAAAAGTAAAGATAAGATGTTAGGATTTTATAAGATTCTCAAAAAAAAAAAAAAAGAGTAAAGAGTTCTTATCTTATTATTAAGATCTTAACAAACGAATTTATTTTTAATTATATATTATATATTTTATCATTACTAACATCTTATAAGTTCAATGATCTTATGTTATCCAAATACTTCAAAAATTTATATTTAAAATAAAATTTAACATTATATAAATTTTAAAAACATCTTATAAAATATGAAAACTTATAAAATTCTCTACATAAGCTTAGTTAAACATCTTCTTGAGGTAGAAGAAGAAATACTAGTAACTTCATTGATAATTCTCAAGGCCTACACTCATGAAAATATAAACATGATTTACAACTAAAATCTGACAAACTATATATGGAAAATTGAAGAAACATTATGTTGGAATATTTAACCGAATAAATGATTTCAGCACCTGATTTTGTGACTTACTAGGTGTCTCAATCTCATTAGCTTTCCCCAGGTGTAAGAAATGGTGAATAAAGATATGTGAATGAGGGAAATTTTCTCTGAATAAATTGTACATTGAATTACAAGAGAATATATGCAAAATGTGATAAACTATCTAGGAAAGTGAGGCCTAATATTTTGCTAATTACAATCAATACAAATCAATATGATACAATTACAATAATACAAAAGTTGACTAAGTTATTTTCTTTAATACTCCCCTCAAGTTGGAGTGTGCATATTTATCACTCCTAACTTGTTGTCATGTGAATGAAAAGTCACTTACCTCAAGTTAGAGTGAGCATGTTTATTACTCCTAACTTGTTGACATGTGAATGGAAAGTCGCTTGCCAAAGGTTTTGTAAAGATGTCCGTAATATGTCTGATTGTGTGGATGTATGTTGTCTTGATTTTTTCTTTCTGTATTCGTCATGAACTGTATGACAGTCTAACTTTATGTGTTTTGTCTATTCGTGAAAAATTGAATTTGCAGTAACATATATTGATGCTTGATTATCACAAAACAACCTGGTTGGTTTAGGATAATGAACATGTAAGTCATGTAAAAGATATCTTAACCAAGTAGGTTCACAAGTGACAGTTGTTATTGATCAGTATTCAGCTTCAGCCGATGTGCGAGATATGGTTGTCTACTTTTTGCTTTTCCAAGAGATTAAGGAACCTCATGAGAATATGCAATGACTAGTGATAGACGTCTATGTTGTTTGGCGGCTGGCCCAGTCTGCATCACAGTAGCCTGTGAGTTTCAATTGACTATATGAAGGAAAGAGAAGACCTTGACCTAGTGCAATCTTCAAGTCGTAGGAGATGAAAAACTGCATCTAAGTGTGGTCTTCTTGGGAGCTACATAAATTGGCTGAGTTTAAAAACCGAGTATGTGATCTCGGGTCATGTGATTATGAGATAAATTAGTATTCCTACAAGCCTTTGATACCGTCTTGGATCTTTAAGGGTTCATTATCTATTTGAGTGAGTTTCAAGTTCTGTTTCATATGAAAAGATGTAGGTTTTGCACCAAGAAGTATATCCTCATCTAACAAGTCTAGAGTATACTTTCTCTAACAGATAGTGATTCATGCTTTGGTTCATGCGATCGAATTTTCGAATCTTCTATATAAATCTAAGGGGCTGAAAATTAGAGGCTAATTTTTTAGCCCTCTAATTTTCGGCCATTTAAAGAAGAGAAGAAAATTATTTTTTTCTTTCATCCTTTTTTCCCATCAAAAGTTTTATCTTTTATTTTAAATATTAATTCTTTTGTTACAAGTTGATAACAATAATTAATATTCTCTATACACACTCCATAAACTATATTAGAAAAAAATTTAAAATTGCTAGCGAAATTTTGATTTTGTATTGTTTCGACCCATAATTTGAATGGATTTGAGCTTATGGCCCATAAGAAAGGTTAATGTTTTGTTTTCTAAAATATTCCACAATGTTGGATAAGATAGAAACTTTGTCCCAGAATATACTAATATTATTCAAGAGAAAGGAATATTTTGGAAAGCCTTCTACATCCATTAAATAAAGTTAATCCCCATCGTATATTTAACATGGTAGCATGTTTAAATAATGAGTTTGAAAATAAAGTCTATCAATTTTTAAATGTCTACTTCTAGTATCTGAGTTGGGTTCGGGCTATAAAGTCAACAAACATATATAATTAAATCATCAACACTATAGGAAACACTTCCCATGTCACCACTTCTAAGTCATCTTAAGCTTATTTTATCCAAATTTATGCTTTTGAAAAAATTGAGTTCTTGAGGATTGGTAGGAATATAAAGTGAGCTTAGTGTGTAAAGTAAATAAAGAAAGAATGAAGGCATTTCAAGAACATGATCAATGTTTAATTATTATAATATTACATATAGAGATTTCTTAAATTTTGCACATCTTCCCTATATACAACATATCACTAGATCTAACTCATCTGAGTGTTTTGTTAGGAAGTAACATCACTATATCTAACTCATAGAAGAGGGTTTTGTTCGAAAGCAAAATGCACTATGCTTCTTATCTTTCTTTTCTTTCTTCTAATTTTTATTTTCTCTTAAGTCATTTTTCACTCTAATTTTTTATAATTCTTTTTTTTTTTTTTGTCATAGAGCTTAGTTGGTATTTTGACTAGTCAAGGTCAACTCATCTTACTTGTAGATTTGGTGGTTTTTATCTCTATTAGCTCAATCTCATTGTCAATCTTGGTTCATTTGGCTATTAGCTTAATTTTGTTGTCAATCTTGCTATTGGTTCATTTGGCTAATTGCAAGTGGAGCTTAGACATTAATTCATCTCAATAATATGTCGTGTATGCGTAAGTCTTCTCCATAAATATGAGAATTAATGGCCTTGCTTTCCGATTGTCAAATTTGTGTAAATTGTCCAGGAACATGGCGGACTCACCTACACTAAATCAACTTTTCCTTTTTTTTTTCTATTGACTTAGGTTATACAAATAAAGAGGTATGAGTTTCAACAAGCTATTAAACCTTAAGTTACTTTCTATTTTTAAATTGGATCCTTATAAATATTCATTTCATTTCACTTATGCAAGTTTAAATTATTAATAAATCTATCAATTACTTAATTGTAGTTAAATTACATTTTAACTCATTCTTGATGGTAAAAATTTCATTATTTAATATTATTTTGATGAAAAATAGAAATTATCAATACAGTAGCTTATACAATGCAAAGTTCTTAAGATATAAGTTGAGTTTTGATGTGAATTGCTCCACATCTCCAAACTCCTTGCAATAAATCAATTTTTGAGTAGGCTATTGCCTGGTATCTTAATAAATCATTAGGATGTTGGGTTGTCTCGGTAAAAACCTTCCAACGCCCAAATCAATATCATATCAAAAATAAATGAGGGTAAAGAACATAACATTGTTAAATACCAAAATAAATAACGTACATTCAAAATGAGCAAAGAAAGAATTTATAAGTGTTCAAATAAAATTAATGATTTGTATGGTAGGGTGCATGCGCTCACAAGACCTAAGGCCCATTGAATTGGGCTTATTTATATAAATGAGTCTAATCAATTATTGGGTTTATCAACATAAACAACTTTAGACTATTAATTGGGCGTAGTGATTATTAAGCCCTTCAAGTTTGTTAAAAGAGATTAAAAATTTATTAAAAAGATTCTCAACATCCAATTTTGGTGTCAATTTGGTAAAGGTTTTGAAATTTTAATTTTTTATAGATTTTTACAAATCTACTTTGGGAGACTTGATTCTATGAATATCGAATATGTATTAGACTCGAAAATCACATTTAGATAAAGTAAAAAAATGCAATGTGAGGTTGAAATAAAATACTGCCCTAACTAATTCTTATGTAATTATATTATATAGTTTAGCAATTCAAATGATATTCGTAGTTGTCAAACTCCTCTCAAAGCAATGTACGACATTCAAACTTAATTTTCAGATGCTCATATACTGTGCAAAACTCTCATTAAGAACCAAAATATCAATGGAGAAATTGAAAAAGGCAATTGCTAGAGTGACCATGAGTAATATATCAACAAGCATGACATATTAAGTTCTATGACCATAGTACATATTGAAAGTTCGAAGATTAACCACACTATAGTTATCATTTGGGCTGGTTAGATTCGGCCCACCCCAGGTCCAGCACGCTTGGAACC
>JAGSPU010000067.1:0-32634 GCA_019321725.1 Paulownia fortunei | reverse complement strand
TGCAAGAAAAGTATATGCTCTACTATAACAGTTAGAGCACAATTCACTTGAGTAAAAATTTTACTTTTCGCTCAAGGTCAAAACACATTGATGTGAGATACCATTAAATTCGGGATGTGCTTGATGAAAAACTAATGCAACTTGAAAAAGTTCACACTAATGAAAATAATGTATATATGCTGGTGAATTCTTTACCAAAAGATAAGTTTGAAGCCTAGAGAAGCAGAACGAATTTGCTTGAGTCTCCCACATAAGGTGGAGGGGAAGAATTGATGGGTATTCCAACCCATGTGGGGTTGGAACCTATAAGATCAAAAAAATCAACAAAAAAGGATTGTAGGCTAGCAGGCCCCTTTCCCTCTCTTTCCTTATTTTTTCAAATGTTCCGAAAGGCACCGAATCCTTCAAAAAAATGATGATGTTTCAACAGTTCTCTCTTATAAATAGGCTTTCTCGGTAGAGCAAAAATACACACAAGCAACAAAAAAAAAGAGTGAAAACAAGAGAGTTGAGTGAGAGAACATTAGAGAGTTTTGAGAGAAGAAAAATGAGAAAAATTCTAAAAAAAAATTATTCTCTCTTAAAATAGTTTTCTTATTTTTCTTTGGTATTCTAAGTTGAGAAATTTGAAATATTTGTGATCCAATAGGTATTCTCTTGAGAATTATTTATGTATCATCTAGTTTATGGAAAAATTTTAAAGTCTACTATATACATAATGGAAGTTTTATTTAGATTACGATCCCGTAGTTTTTCCTGATTTGAATTTTCCACGTAAAAATTATTGAGTCAAATTTTTACTCTCTTGCACTATTATTTGGAATTCTTGTTTTGATCATATATTTAATCCAGTAAGTGAGAAAAGAATTTGTTGGTTCTGCTGCATTTGTACCATTTATTTTGACCATATTTCCTAATAAAATACGATAAAGATCTTTTGTCATATTTGTGTGTAATGCTCGGAATACAAAGAATGATAATTACACTGTTAAATAGTATTTTTTTTTTTTACATTTACTATTTTTCCCAATATGTGATTACCAAATGACAAATAATAAGATTTAAATCTTAATTATTAATGAAAAAAAGCCAATAGTTAAAAATATTAAACTTAGTATCATGTCATTGTTAAAAACTAAGTTAAAATATATTTAAAAGAGTCCAAATATAATTAAGAGTAATATGATCATTGTACATATGCCATATAGTGGTCTTTTATTTCTTTCTAATGTTATTTGTTTTTGCAAGTGATGTCATATAAGATTCCATATATATAAACGTTAAAGGGCATAAATTGCAAGGTAAAACTACATTTTTTATAATGTATATTGGCCTAAATAGATATTTTATTTTTTAATTTTTGGGGTCACCGTTTGATAAATACTAACTTTCAATTTTGACCATTTTAATATGATTTTACCCAGAATTTGCTATTCCTTGTGGGAATAGCTGACTTATTACATAGGGTTTATTACGTGGACTCAATTTTGGGAATTCCTATTTTTTTGTAGGAAATTTGATGATGTTTCGCCTACTTGAATAAAAATAGGTAAATCTTAAAAATTTACTTGCCAAGTAAACATAGAAAGATTTTAAGTAATAATTTATTTTAAAAAAATTCTTCTTCTTCTACTGGTATAATTTAAAAAAAATCATTATAATAAAATATAAATATAAATAATTTAATTTTTTTTAAAAATGTAGCAACATTTCATATTTGATATTCAAAAAATACATTCAAGTTCAACAATAAATGAAATAAAAAATAGTTACATAATATGATGAAATAATTTCTTAATTTTTTGAATAGAAATAATTTAAAACATTACAAAAAAATAAAAAATATTATTAATAAAATTTTGAGGCTTTGCTCATATTATATATCAGAAAACTTAATAATGTTAATAGGGTTTCATATTTAAAAAATTAAATATTAATAGAATTTGATATTTGAAAACTAAAACATTTATTTAAATTTAAAATTTAATAAACAAAATCTTAAAAATTCAGATATATATCTAATTTTTTTTAAAAAAATCAAACTTAATAGTATGATCTAAAAAAGTTGCCAAATAGTGATCTAAAAAATTAATGTATGAAATGTCTGTATAGGCCAACATATAGAACCAAAAATGTAATTTGACCAAAATTGCAATGAGGAAGAAAATCATCAAGGACCTTACATAACTTCTTTCATCTTTGATTTTGGATTTGAGCGGGGGAAAATATTAGGGAAAATATTTTTCTTTATTTGGTTGAAAAGAAAATGTGAAAGAAAAGCGTGTACAAGTTACAATTATAAAAAATATATGTTAGTTTATACCGTTGTCATTTCTGATTTCATAATATCCAATTACATCTAAATTTATTGAAATAATCTTACTTATTTTGTCAGAAAGGAAAATTGGAGGAAGAATTGTTGTTATTCATTATATTTTTTTATTTCCATTTTCCTTCATTGTGTCCTAAAGCTAAACGGACATTTTCACCATTTCTTCTTTGGTTTTATTTTGTTTCTTTTTTAATTAGATAAAACAAGTCTATGCTATGTAATGTAATGATACTAGCATAAAACATGTGAGTACGACAACATAAAATTGCTCCAAGGTTATTTAAATGATCACATATTCTTCGTCGTACGAGTAATCACATGCAAAAACCCACACTTTTAAAAAAAAAAAATTTGGAACCTTTTATGACATTATTTTAGCAACAATTTAGGCTCACATTTATATTTTGACAATTTTTGACAAACTTGTATCTCTTTTAAAACGGTTAATGTTGTGAAAAATCAATATAAACATAACATTGTCCTTATAAGCTACCCTAGTTCTAATTAAAGTTGCATTGGGTAAAAATAACGAACTTGATCTTATAATTAACATTTTCTTTCTATAATCAAAATTACACAAAACTTATAAGTATAATTTCTACTTAGTTAAATACCTATCAAGTATCAGAAACATATATAATAATGACATTTATTGAACTCCTTGTTGTATTACACCATTAGCACAGGAATTAATTTGTGCAGTCTATTAATGGACTAAAAGACTAAGAGGATGTTTGGATGAATGTGAAAATAACTTGTTTTAATTCCAAATCTTAATTAAGTCCATATTAGTTTAAGTTTTAGAAATTTTTAATTTTAGGTAAGGTAGGTAATGTTGGTGAGATTATAAAAAATTATGTGATTATTTAATTGACAAATATATGATTGTGATTTTAAGTTGTTTATTTATTTAATAGTAGAAATTTGCTAGAAACTAGTATAAATAGAGCTTTCATTTAAAGTGTTAAAATATCAAACAAAATAGAGAAAAACAAGAGTGATTAGAAGCAAAGCTTCTAGAGAGAGTTTAGAGAAAGATTTAGAATATTTGTGAAGAGTGAAATTGTACTGAGATTGAATAGTTTTGAGTATTTTTTTTATAATAATATTTGAGTAATCGATATTTAAGTGATAAATTTCCAACAAAGTGGCATTAGAGCCACAAACAAGAGTTTGTTGAGAGAAACACGTTATCGAAGAAAAAAATCAGCCAAATTTGAGTTTTGAAGTGCCGCTACACTACACCGAAAATTTCTAAACTAACTCACTGAGTTGAATCAAGTCAAGCTAAGTCAAATCGAGTCATCTAAACCATTGATCGAGTCAAGGAGCTCTTGATCGAGCATTGATCAAGTCAAATAGTTGACTTTGACCAATGTTGACCACTATTGACCAAACCCAAATTTTGACCTAAGTTTATCGAAATATTTTTTAGTGTTTCGGATCTATCCGTATAGTCAAAATTTCAAATTTCACATTCTGTTAAGAGTTAATGACAAATAGCAACTTGGTGGCATTCCAAGTTCTACAACTCAAGAAAAACAACTTTGACAATTAGAATATTAAAATGAAAGTACTCATCAGAGCACATGATGTGTGGAAAGTTATTGAGAAAGGCTATGATGAGCCCAAAGATAAGTCAACACTATCCTCCACACAAAAAGATAGTTTGAAAGACTTAAGAAATCGAGACAAGAAGGCTCTTTTCCTCATCTACCAAGTTTTAGATGATGATAACTTTGAGAAAATCTTAAGTGCTACCTCTGTCAAGCAAGTGGGGACAGCTCCAAGTCTCTTACAAGGAAGAAAAAAAGATTAAGAAAGTACGACTTCAAACTTTAAGAATAGAGTTTGACTCATTGCATATGAAAGAAAGTGAGCTTATTTCTGATTACTTTTCTAGAGTTTTAGCCATTTCCAATTAACTAAAAAGAAATGGTGAAAAATTAGAAGATAACTATCATGGAGAAAAAATTTCAATCTCTAGATGCGAAGTTTGATAGTATCACAACTATTAATGAGGAAACTAAAGATTTAGAAATAATGACAATTGAGCAACTCTTGGGTTTGCTGCAAGCTCATGGAAAAAAGAAAAAGAAGAAAGGTGTTATTGATCAACTCCTTAAGATAGAAGTCCAACCAAAGAATAATGAAGAAAGCTTCAACAATAATAGAAGCCAACATGGAAGAGGTCATGGTCGTGGTCATAGATGATGTTGGAATTTCAACAATAACTCCAACAATAACTCCAACAACTATGAGAAAGGCAAAAGCTCTATGAGAGATCGTGGCAGAGGCAATTTAAACTCGAGGTATAACAAATCTCAAGTTCAATGTTATAATTGTTAGAAATTTGGACATTATGCTAGAGATTGCATAAACCCCAAATATTAAAGTAAATGAGAGAGCCAATTTTGTGGAAGAAAATAAAAAAAAGAAGACAATATTTTGTTACTAGCACGCAACAACAATAATGAAGGGTAAGAAAACACATGGTACCTCGACCCTTGGGCTAGCAATCATATGTGTGGGAAACAATTAATGTTTGTGGAACTTGATGAATCAATAAGCGAGAATGTCTTTTTCGATAATAATTCCAAGGCAGGGGTAAAAAGAAGAGGTAAAATTCTTATTCGCTTGAAAGATGAGAGATATCAATTTATTTCAATTGTTTATTATGTACCCAATATAAAAATAAATATTTTGAGTTTGGGACAACTCTTAAAGAAATGTTATGATATTCACTTAAAAGACAACCACCTTTTTATAAAAGATAATATGAATAACTTGATTGCGAGGGTACCAATGTCAAAAAATAGAATGTTCCTACTTAACATTCAAATAGATGTGACTAAATGTCTCAAGGCATGCTATAAAGATTTAACGTGTTATGGCATCTGAGATTTGGACATCTCAACTTTGAAAGACTAGAGTTATTATCCAAGAAGAAGATAGTGAGAGGTTTGCCTTACATCAACCACCCCAACCAACTTTTTGAAGGATGTCTACTTGAAAAGCAATTCAGGAAAAGTTTTCTAAAAGAGTCAAATTTTAGAACCCAGAAGCTACTTGAGCTCATACATGCAGATATTTGTGGTCCTATCAAACCAAGTTTATTCGACAAAGTAATTACTTTCTACTATTCATTGATGATTTTTCAAGAAAAATGTGGGTTTATTTCTTGAAGCAGAAATCAAAAGTCTTTAAAGCATTCAAGAAGTTTAATGCTACAGTAGAGAAATATAGTGGTCTTCAGATCAAAGCCATGAGATTTGACCAAGGAAGATAATTCACTTTGAAAGAATTCCAAGAGTTTTGTAAAGCAAATGGAATTCGGTGACCATTCACTATTCCAAGATCCCTCCAACAAAATGGAGTTGCAGAAAGTAAGAATAGAACCATTCTTAATATGGAACGAAGTATGCTCAAAAGCAATAGAATGCTAAAGGAGTTATGGCATGTACAGTGTATTTATTAAATCGCTCACCAACAAGAAGTGTATGAGGCAAGACACCACAAAAAGTATGAAATGAAAGAAAACCTAGCATTTTCCACTTGAAAGTTTTTGGAAGTATATCCCATGTACATATACCAGATGAACAAAGAAGCAAGTTAGATGATAAAAGTAAGAAGTTCATCTTCATTCATCTTCATTAGTTATAATAATAACTTCAAAGGCTACAAGTTATATAATCCTAATAATACAAAAATAATCATCAGCCGTGATGTTATTTTTGATGAAAACGGCGAATAGGATTGGGGACCACAAACATAAAGATTACAATTTCGCTCCTAAATTTGAAAACGATGAACAAACAACTATCGAGGAATCAAGAGAAGAGCCTATTACACCACCTGCTTCCCCGTTGTCAATTAATGATAGAAATTCACCACCATCTTTCTTAGTTGAGATAAATGAAGAGCGTACAAGAAGTCTTCAAGAACTCTACAATGTAACTGATAGGCTTGAAAATCTTACCCTATTTTGCCTTTTCATAGATTGTGAGCCTGTAAACTTTCTAAAAGTTGCACAAAATATAAAGTGGAGAAACGTAATGGATGAAGAAATTAGAGCCATCAAGAAAAATGACACTTGAAAAATTACTCCACTTCTCAAAGGTCATAAAGCTATTGGTGTAAAGTGGGTATACGAGGTGAAAAAGAATACTACTGGAGAGATTGAACAATACAAGACAAGACTAGTTGCAAAAGGCTATAGTAAAAAAACTAACATTGACTATGATGAGGTATTTGCTCCAGTTGCTCAATTAGAAACAATAAGACTAATCATTTCTTTAGCAACTCAAAATAAGTGAAAAATACATCAGATGGATATAAAGTCAACCTTCCTTAATGGAGTGCTTGAGGAAGAATTTTACATTAAACAACTAAAGGGCTATATGGTAAAATGACAAGAAGACAAAGTCTTAAAGTTAAAGAAGACTCTCTACGAATTGAAACAAGTACCGGGAGCATGGAATAGCAAAATTCACAAATATTTGCAAAAGAAAGGCTTCAATAAATATCCTTATGAGCATGCACTCTACATCAAGAATAACAATGGTAATATTTTAATTTTTTGCTTGTACGTTGATGATTTGATCTTTATAGATAATAGTCCAATCATGTTCAAAGAATTTAAGAAACAATAACAAAGGAGTTTGAAATGACCAACATTGAGTTGATGGTGTACTACCTCGGCATTGAAGTTAAGCAAAAAGAAGATAGGATTTTCATCTCGCAAGAAGGCTACACAAAAGAGATTCTCAAGAAATTCAAGATGGATGATTGCAATTGAATAAGCACACTGGAGGAGTGTAGAGTAAAATTACTCAGGGATGATGAAGCAGATAAAGTGAATCCAACATTATTCGAGAGCCTAGTTTGATGTTTGAGGTATTTAACTTGTACAAGGCATGACATTCTCTATGCAACTAGACTCGTGAGTCGCTATATGGAAACTCCAACAACCACACATTTCAAAATTACAAAAAGAATTCTTCGTTACCTAAAAAGTACAATCAACTTTGGCTTGTTCTATTCAGTTTATAATTATTATAAACTTTTTGTATATAGTGATAATGATTGGGCTGGAGATACCGATGATCATAAAAGCACTACTAGTTTTGCATTTTTTATGAGAGACACTGCATTTACTTGGATGTCGAAGAAGCAATCAATTATCACCCTTTCAACATATGAAGCTGAGTATATTAGTGCTACATCATGTATTAGTCATACAATTTGACTAAGAAATTTGTTGAAAAAATTGAACATGTCACAAGAAGAGCCAACAGAGATTTATATCGACAACAAGTCAGCAATATGTTAGGCCAAAAATCTAGTTTTTCATAATCGAAGCAAACATATTGATATTCGATACCACTATATTAGGGAATACATTGCAAGAAAAGAAGTTCAAGTAAAGCATGTGAAAACTTTGTGAGATTAAGAACTTTGCGAGATTGAGAAACTCACTTGGCATCATGAAACAAGTTTAAATGAGAGTAAGATCAAGTTATTGATATCTTTACCAAGCCACTAAAGTATAAAAACTTTGCGAGATTGAGAAATTCACTTGGCATCAATAAACAAGTTTAACTGAGAGTGTTGAAAATAACTTATTTGAGTGTTGACATAACGTGTTTCAAGCCCAAATATTAATCAAGTCCATATTAACCTAAGGTTTAGAAGTTTCAAATTTTAAGTAAGGTAGGTAATGTTGGTGAGATTATTAAAAATTATGTGATAATTTAATTTGACAAATGTATGATTGTAATTTTAAGTTGTTTGTTTATTTAGTGGTAGAAATTTACTAGAAATTAGAATAAATAGAGCTTTCATTTGGAGTGTTAAAATATCAAACAAAAGAGAGAAACACAAAAGTGATTAGAAGCAAAACTTCTAAAGAGAGTTTAGAGAAAGATTTAGAAAAATTTGTTAAGAGTGAAGTTGTATTGAAATTAAATAATTTGAGTATTCTCCCTTATAACTATATTTGAATAATCAATATTTAGGTGACAAATTTCCACCATGGATGAACTTAAAAGCTCCTCGAATATTTTATAAGATATTTAAAAATTTATAAGATGTACTTATGACCTATTTGTTTGGCAAGGAATAGTATCAATTTGGGAATTTGACTGCTTGGTATGAGTTGTGTTTGCTAAGATAGTCTTGGGAAAGAAAACACATTCCTCAGAACTACCCTATTTTTATGTGGTATTCTTATTCCCTTTTCCAAGAATTTTGAAACTAAAGTTTGCTAGACATTCTTGTGCTCTATATTTCTTTTTCTAATCATATTAGTAGGATATGTATATATATATATATATATATATATTTTGTAATATATAACTATATACATATTTTATCAATATATATCTATGTGATAAAAATTATATGAATAAATATATATGTCTTTATATACATGTAAAGTTGTTTATATTTACAAATGAACATATATCCTTATGCATAAAGATATGATTAGAGACGCGCGTAATATATGTGTACGTTTATATGCATATAAGACATGTATATATATGTATACAAATAAAAATACGATATATATATTATATTTATATATGAATGTATATATTATTAATTATACAAATATAAAATAAATATATATGTTATTGTATACATACACATGCATATATGTATATAAACGTAAATATGCATATATATTACATATTTTTCTTATCATGTAAGTTTGTTAATATTTATGTATATACATATAAGTACATATACATATATAAGAATGTATTTAAGTATATATATGTGTATAAATGTATATAGTATACTCATATATATCTAATGTATCTACATATATGTATGTGTTTGTGCATGTGACCTTTTTGTCAACTTATTCCAGTATAAATTTCATTCGTATGTTGTATACACGATACTAAATATTTGGAAAGGAATTTGCTTTATTCCCTAAATTTCTTCTTTTATCCAAACACTATAATGGAATCAGATTTATGTTAATGAGATTTTTAGCTATCAAATTCTCTTTGTCAAATTTCATTCCTACCAAATAAATAGGACCAAAGTGTTCGGTAAAGTTTTAAAAAAATAAACTTATAAATTTTCAAAATAAAATATTATGATCTTATAAGTTCTTTTAAAAAAAGTATGGAGTTCATTATTTATATTTAAGATTTTAATAAATTCATCTAGTTATGACCATATTGACAATAAAAGTATCATTACCAATATCTTATAATTTTCACAATCTTATTTCATTCAAACACCTAAAAAGTTTATTTTTAAATAAGATGTATTAGCTTATAAGATCTTTTAAAAATATCGTATATAAACTTCTAAGATTTTTCAATTAAGTTTAATCAAATATCCTCTAAATGCAATAATGCATTTTAAATCCTCGAATGGTTATAGGAATATATTTTAGAGATAACGATGATGCAAAATTCAAGCTTTTTACTTGGGATTTTTGAAAAAGCGTACAATATAAATGTTGTAATCAAATCATTTACTTAATATTTGAGAAGGGCTAAAATTAATGTTATATTCAAAATTATAATCAATTTCAACGTAAAAAATAAATATTATAATTTTCCTACATGGCAACTACGTCGTCATGCTACATCAAAAAATGTCAAATAAATTCTACTTTTTTTTTCAGTTAAGGGATTAGAATGGATGATAATGGGAGTTTAATTCACACCACCATCTAAAAAAGTCCGAAAGATTTAAATCTATAAAATGTAATAATGTTATAGTTAAGTGTGTGTATATATATATATATATGTATATATGTATGTATGTAGCTGTATATTGTATTGCTATTATGGGAAATCCAACCTTCATATATTGAACATGCATTTAGCATCTCTAAATATTCGATCCAAATGGGCACACGTCTCATCTCTTTTCCAAATTTGGTATAATAGGCCAATTAACATTGGAAAAAATGAGAAGTACTTGAAAATATTTTCCTTTTAGATAACCAACCAATAAATTTTTTTCATAATCAACAAATAAAAATTAGATTAATAAAAATTAGGATCCAATAAAATTTGACCCAATTGTGGTTAAAGACCACTCTAATAGAGATGCATGTGTGTGTCATAGGCAATACGAAATGTCCCTATTAAGAATCTTGTAGCATATTTGCTATTTTTTTTCATCTCCCATAGAGCAATTTTGACATTAAAAATTTATTTGATTGGAAACAAATCATAATTATTGCCCATTTCACACTAGTCTCTCAAAACTAATGAGGCCTCATTATTAATTCCTCTTGATTAATTATTTGTGCCAAAAGTTCAATACCCATCCATCCATGTCAGTGTCAATGTCAAGTTATAAGTCATGAATAATTACCTAATTGCAGTAAGAAGTGCAAAGTCGAGTAAGGTGGTGTTCAAATTTTGTTTTAATTTTTTTATAAGATTGAAATTGTATTTGATTTTGATTTAATTGTTAAACAAATCAACTTTAAATGAATTTTAATTGAGTTCAACATGAGTCGAATTCGAATAATTTGATATTTTTATGCATATTATATTATTTTCTAACTAATTGAGTCTAAACTGTTTAGTTCAAATCGAGTTTTAATTTTTTTTGAATGAAAAAAGTATTTAAGTTTTGTTTCCATATTTAATGAAACGAATTCAAATATTTTGTTGGCAGTCGAGCTCAAATCAAGATTTAAATAGATGGATTTGTAACTCTAATCGCACTAACTAATTACAAAGAAAAAGTGTATGACAACAATGGTCCAATAAATGCTACAACGATAACGAATACTGAGTTTGCATCTCACTACATATTTACACACATACACATAAATGTGTATGTTTATATATAAATGTATTCCTAATGTAAATTACCAAATATAACATCTCCAACAACAATAATTAAATAAAATAATATTATGAAGACATAATAAAACCTTTAGAATTCAACATTTATTTAGTGGTCAAGCTCGATCCACATCATATTCCAGAAAATCTGACGTGTTAGAAAAACAGAAATCTGATCAAGTTTAGGTAGTTTTATCATTTTTGCTATATACTTAACGTATTAATTAAACTAATTCAATTTAAATTGATATTACAGTGAATATAAACATGTTTTTAATAAATTGAACTAATCTAAATTGATATTACAGTGAATACATATATGGACTCTTGATCAGTTTACCTTGTAGTAATTGTTATCTAATCTAAATTCCACTTGAAATAACTTTGTTCAAATTCAAATTCAAATTATTTTTTTTTCTTTTGTAAAGCAAGATTTAAAAACAAAACTGCCCCGCTTTTACAATGCTCTGGAAGACTCTTTTGCAGATCCGTACAATTGTAGTTCCGAGGCGCAACGATTTAGTTGGACATGTTCAGAGTCTAAGGAAATGTTCAGAGTCAATATGTGTGAGTTAAAAATTTATAGTAATGATGATTTGTCAAGTGTTAAAAGTTGAAATTAAGATTTTTAATGAGCTAAAATTGATTTGAAGTTTGCAAGTTTGGCTTTTTTTTATTTTTAAATGGAGCTTAATATAATTTTAATCAAATTGAATTTAAATTTTTGTTTGTACTTAAATTTAAATTCATGTTGAGCATGAGTAGAAATAGACTCAATTTAAATTAGATTTGAACTCGTTATTAATATTTATTATAATATAGAATTAATCATACTTACCTCCTTTTTAAAATACTTAAAGTACCACCTCCTTCACTCCATTTTTTATAATGACAAAGTTATCTTCTTTAAGTTTACTACATTTTGTGATGTCATAATTTTTTCTTAAACTTTGGATTTGACCCTTAATCCAATTGTTCTTATATTTAATGTACAAAAATATCCTTTATAAGATTAAAACTTAGAAAGGGAGTTAATATATTAATTAAATACATGAAAGAGGAAAAATATAACAAAACATTATTCAAAAAATATAAGCATTAAATAAAAGAATAGTCATTTAATTTGAGGCCAAAAACTTAGCCATTGATTGCTTTTTGGCCCTTCTAAGTTTATATGGTAGTGTGTAACTCAAATAGAATCTATATCTTCTTGCATGTTAAAGAAAATGACTTGTTTTAAGTTTTTTTATAGTATCGAGGGATTGAAATATCAATAAATGTGGATTAAAAAAATAATACTAAATTTTATAAATTAAAATTATTAAAAAATCTCTCTTTGTTTTTTACTTTGTTTTTCACTTTGTTTTTCTTGTCATTTTTTTAATTTTTTTTCTCAATTCTTTTTTTTTTAAGTCATGAATTTTCTTTTCTTGTTTGGGTGACAAGGGGAAGATGAGGAAGGGAGGGGATGATGAATAGGGAGAAAGAGAGGATATGATGAGTAGTAGAGGGAAGAATGAGTGACATGGTGTAAGAGAGGAGAGAGAGCGACATGGCGCAAGAGTGAATGAGGAAAGAAGTGAAGCATGAGGACATGTTAGACAACAAAAGGGAAGAGAGGGGGCTGGGGGAGGGAGAGAGGAGAGAGACAGTGGAGGGGAGGGAGAGAAATGAGAGGAGGTGAAGAAGGAAAGGTGAATGCAATGGAAAAAAAGAGGTAGGCGAAGATAGACAAAAAATGGAAAGGGAGAGAGGAGTGTTAGAGTAGTGTCCAACGAGCTAATTAGATTGATTGTTTTTATACCCTTGTAATAAATATTATTTTTCGATCAATATTATTAAAGTAAGCATTTCTTCATCTTTATTTATTTTTATTAAATTTGAATGAAATCCCTCAATCATACATAACTATAGGGCGTGGTCGTGCATATGATCACGGTCATGAAATATACCTATATAGCTTTGATTTTAAATTATTTCAAGTTGAGAATCATTGAAATAGAACATCAATTTGCATGTTTGCTAGGAGAATGGCTCCTTTTATGGATATTGGTATAGATATTGGTGCATATATGTGAGTGCTTATTAGGGAGCAAATATATTGAACAATCCTATCTAAAAATTTATAATTGAAAATAAAATATTATTGAATATGAAATTTGTGGGATATATTGAAATTAAGCCTAAAAAGGTGTTAATTTTAGCCCATTAGGGTATACAAACCCACAAGACCCACTACGTATCAAGGACCCATCTTGGCCCAAGTCCCACATTCTCACTTACAAGGTACATATTCATTTGTTACTTTACAACTTTAAGTTCAGTTACTATTTTCTCTTTAAAAGACATAGTGACTAAAGCATCGAAGGGGCTTTTTCGGGATAACCCCGAGCCTCTTCTAACTATTTGTTTGGGTTGCAGGCAGGAACCCGTATTCCAAATAGCTACTAGGAAGGAGTTAATTCCAATGAGCTGTTGCATTCTCTAAGAATTACAACTCAAGGTATTATATTGCATCATTCAACACCGTTTGTGGAAAATCTTGCCTCGACACTAAGAATGCAAACCCGATCAAGTGGAGAGAACTCAACTTATCATACACCTTCTCGAAGAGGGAGACTAACATATATGACATTGATTTGCAACCCTCTATGATCCCATTCCAGCCACCTCTAGAGTCTCAGCACCAGTCGGTTCCCAGTATGCCAGAACAACAAGTTCCAGCCAAGGGACCCCCAATAGAAGCATGCTTGTGCTCTAACTCAACCAGAAAGTACTTTAGGAGTTGGTGGAAGACACTTTTGCCAGAGCCGCTGCAAGGGCTGTGTTGTAGTACATTCAGGCTCACCAAGTTAAGTGTCATCCTCGCTCTCTCATTGAAATAGAGGATCAAACCAACCACCGGAGATTAAGAATCAAACAAAGATGACATTGGAAGAGAAACTAGGAGAAAGCTCTAAAAGAATTGATTAATGGAGAAACTCTCCTTGGTCAAGGAATGAAGCAAGCGACCATCGAAGAGGACAAGGCTCCCGTAGTATCTCATTCGTCTTGTCTGGGACCAAGGAGCAATCGGGCGAGTACCTACGACTTCTGGTAGTGCCCCCAAGGAGAAGCCAATTTTCTGTAGCTATACTAGGTTAACCCCTACCTTCAGGGATAAGGACATCAAGCTTTCTAAAGTATGATACACCTGGATATCCACAATAACATCTAGATAACTTCTACGCTAAGGCCGATCTATATGACCCGACTGATATGGACTATTGTGAAATCTTCTGCACAACACTTGTTAAGCATATACTGACATGGTTTAACCAACTGCATACTGGATCTATTGCTAGACTTGAATAGTTGACAATGCACTTTTTGCATCAATTTTCTATCAACAAGAAGTATCCCAAAATAGCCGCATATTTCTTCATAGTAAAACAAAATGAAAATGATGGCTTGAGAGTATGTCGAATGGTTCGTTGAAGCTGTGAACTAAGTCCCCATATCAGATATGAGCTCCTTGCTTACATTCTGCAGCAAAACCTCAAAGAAAAGAGGCTCAAAGAATCTATCTTGAGAAGTTGCTAATGCGCACAAAGATGCACATTCGCATTAAAGAGGCTGTCCACCCAGAATTAGGAGCAAACACAAACACACAAAAAGAAGAGAAGGGGTACGGAAAGAAGGTTGAGTGAAGACACCCTATGTCAGACTTCTCATGTTACACCCTACTGAGTGTCGTACTAGCTAAGTCATGATAGTGGCCCAATAATAGGAGATCATCGAATCTCCTAGAAAGATGAAGGACAACCCTAAGCGCAAGAAGTCCAACAAGTATTCTTACTTCCATCACTACCTCTGACATACTATGGATGAATGAACCAGTTCAAGAGAGAAATCAGAAGGCTCATACAAAGGTATTACTTGAAAGAAAGTGTGCTTAGAGCAAACAAGAAAGTGCTGGCGGAATATAATGCCCAAATTCTAGCTGGATATGATCATATATTTTCATATCCATCAAAGAAAAATAGAGATAACATTTGGGAAGTGTTGCAAAATTTGTGAACGCAAGTGCACATTATCGTATACAAGTAATAAAGTGATGAGTATATTATCGTTCCCATGAGAATTGTTGATTTATTAAGTATTGAAATTATGTCAACTCTAATTTTATTTAAATAAATGTATTTTTGTGTTTTTGCTTATAAACTAAATTCAACTAAACTAAATAAATGATAGAAAGCATTTACAGATAAAATTTACTAACTTAAAACCTAGGGTTATGATTTCATCATCATTAATCCGAATTGAATAATTTATCGCATCAATCTCAATTTATTTCCCAAGTGATAGTCGAGAATCCCTAAATTATCCACTAGCCTCTCTCAAGGTCTAATGAAAATATCATCAATTGTTAACCCACTATATTCCTATGTGAATTACAACAATCAACAATTCATTAGGTTTTATGGATCTCTAACATGACTACACAAACCATGTAAGTATATTCCTATCTTACATGCAATTTATAATTTTCTACACATAGAACTAGACACATATATCACCTCCCGGGTCAATATGATTAGAAAATCATTCAATTAATGGCCAATTAATTGAAAGCATTAAGAACAATGTAGAAAACTCAACTTGAAAATTAAATCAAGAATTGAATTGATACAAATATTCAAAACAACATAATTAGATTACATCATAACCCTAGAAAAAAAACTAATTCATGATGAAAATGAAATACAAATTAACAACATTCATACACATAATGAAAGAAAGAAAGAGGACAATGAAATGAAACTAGAAAGAGGATGAAATTCTTTCCTTGTTGATGTTTTCTTCACAAATCATGGAAGAATTCTCATCTCTTCTTCTCCTCTTCTTGTTTCTTGGCTTCTTTTCTATTCTCTCCTTCTCTTCCTCTCTCCCTCTCTACAAAAAATGTCATATCTCCCCCTTAGAGGCTTTTGAATACTTGAAAAATCACTTGGGAGATGCCCTAAATAGGATAAAATGACGATTTTGCCCTTACTTGTCTGCCCGGTAATGCTTAGGCGCCGATTGGTAGCGCCTAGGCACTGGCCTTACTGAAATGCCATGATTTTCCAGTAGCTCCAGCGCCTAGGCGCTACTGTTCACGCCTATTAATAAACTTTTTTTTGAAAAATGTAATATAAATGAAGATTTTATTACATGTAAGTGACATTCTTCTTTCATCTTCAAATCTGCAAAATAAATACTAAAAGCGATAATAAAACTCACAAAAATCTCAAAAACTAATCAAAAAGTTAAGCAAATGGTACTTAATTGATGGATATAAAATTCACTTATCAAATACTCTCAAACTTAATATTTTGCTAGTCCTCGAGTAAAAGAAAAAAATAAAACAAATAAAATAACAAATGATGATCACAACCTACTAACCGAATGAGCTTCAAAAAATGTTGTGAATTATAACTTAAGAAAATATCAAAATATCATCAAAATGCATGATTTCAACTCAAGTGCCAAATTCACCCAATCTTTAAATCCTTTGAGTGTGTGTGTGTGGCCTCTTACACTTAACTTTTTGCTACTCGGATTGGTTCATGCAAACTCACAATAAATTTATTGATCTCTTATTTATATGTTTTAGAATTCCATAGGCTTGTTTTTCATGTCACTCTCCACTAATGTAGACTAACACAACATCAAGGATCATTAGGACTTTGAAAGCTTGTAATGTGTGGCTAAGGTAATGGTAGGATAAAAGATAATATAGTAGCTCAAATTACTCATAGCACACAACTATTCTAGAACCTTATTGATGAGCACCACCATATTTTCGTCTCACAGACTTTATTCGTTAAACTCCCATTTTTTTTCACATTTTTTTTGAAGTGCTACACCTCCAAACTTATTTGTTCTTATAAACAATGGGTGTTTCACTCTTTTCTCATATTTCTTGACATATATTTTTTTTCGGGAGTTTTGTACAAATCGCCACCTCTCTTTTGCCATTTTTTTTTCAAACCACTTTAAATGCTTAAAATTATGTTACTAGAATAGCAATGAGTTGAGTGCGGGGTAATATATAAGATAAAAAGAAATACATTGATTGATGTTGATTTGTAGGGTGACAAAGAAAATGGCTCATTAGACTCAATCGGGGGACACTAGGGATTATGCATAATAAACAGGGTGGCTTGAAAGACTCAAACGGTCCAAAAATAGCCTAAATCACTTCCCTAATATTATATAGCCTAGGATTTCGCCTCGAGTGACAATCAAACAAGTTCTAAAATTATATGAGATCGCAAAAAAAATATCGACTTCACATAAACTTTTTCTATGTTCAAGGTTATATGCTCAATATGTCAAAGGATTACAAGAAAGATAAAAATTGCCACAAGAGTTAAGCACAACATTCATCAATTTCTAAAAGCTATAAACAAACAAAATCAAATGAAACACATACATCCACTCCCAAACTTAGTACTGACATTATCCTCAATGTTAAATAAAACAAGATAAGGCATAGAAGACTTCCCTGAATGGTGTTAATTCTCATCAACTTGATCATCACCCTCTTCTAGAATAGTGATGGATGTGTATTCATTAGTTGGTGGTACATCACTCTTTATTTTACAAATCCTCCCCAAACTTGGGTTGGATCCTGAAATGAAAACAAACAAAAATCAAATAAAATAACAAAATTAACATTAAACAACTAAATAATAAAAATAAAAGAAAATTTAAAACACTTGGGTTGCCTCCAAGAAGCGCTTGATTTATAGTCTTCAGCTGGACTTCTTCCTTGCTCAACCAGGATCCAAAAATAAGTGTTTATCATGCCATGCCTTTATATGCTCTAGAAGTGTAGGTGATCCCCAAAGATAAGCATAGTGAGCATAATCCGGCATGGGATCAAGTGCCTCTTTTATATTATTGAGTACGTGCCCGATAACCAAAAATATTTCTTCTTGTGTGAAAGAGATATTTTTGTCCTTTTCAATTTCGGGGATGATGAAATCTATATGGATAATAGATTTGTCAACATTCTCAAGTAGACCTTCATTTCCCACCATATAACTTAATGAGCAATCTCCCAATTCATAATCCTCCACTTCATACTTGTGCAATGAGATCCCCGTATCATCCTCCACAATATTTTTCATAGGTCTGCTATTTTGTAAAATATGAGGATAAGAAACTTCCCGTGATGGCACTTGAGAAGGGCTTGGTCGAACATTTTCTTGGTGTTCTCTATTCTCCACTAGAGGTGTTTGTGTTGATACCTCTTGTTCATCCTTTATCAGTTGTTTTATCCACAAGACAGTTTCTCTCTCTTCATCACTTAGCAAACTAACATCCCAATATTCTTCGCCCTCTCTATTTACCTTAGTTGTGTAAGGCAAATTATCTTGATGTCTAGTTGGAAACATGTTATCCATCTCACAATTTTGGATGTTCGAGTTTTGAAGTTGTGATGATGGATTTTGGACATCAATTGTAGCTTCCAACATGAATTGGCTTTTAGTGTTTGCTAATCGAGCTATTGCTTCATCAAGAAAAATCATCTCTGGTGATGGATTACTAGGTTTAGTTCGCAACAAGATTCGATCAATAGTACGTTCAAATTAAGCTAATGCTTTTTCAAGGCTTCGCTTCATCTTTAACGATGGGTAACTAGGTGTATGCCACATCATATTCTCATCGTTTCTCCATGAATCATTAGAATGATTTGGCCATCCTTGATAAGTATTGGAGAAAGGATAATTTTGCAGCTGGTTATAATTTAACCCATATTGAGCATGCTCGACGTATGGTGGTGCAAATTGATTTCTCCCTTGGTATTGTGTTTTTGCTTGAAAACCACCATATGAGTCATGTACTTGATTAGTCAACGCATTAATGGCATTTTCTCGATTAATCCCAAAGGCCTAAGTTGAAGCTTGATTTGTCATATAATATTCATTTGGCCAATAGTATGAATTATATGCCATCTTGTCTGCCACTTTTTGCTAATTTCTCACACACAAGAAAATACCTGCGATTATAAACAAGGGCACACTCCAACAATGAAAGAAAAATAAAAATAAGATAAAAGATAAAAAATATATATATACAAGAAAAAATTAAATTAAAATTAGAGTTACTTGGTATCGATATTAACAAACAAAACAAAACAATCCCCGGCAACGGCGCCAAAAACTTATTACAAAAAATCGTGAACGCAAGTACACGTTATCGTATACAAGTAATAAAGTGATGAGTAAATTATCGTTCCCACAAGAATTATTGATTTATTATGTACCAAAATTATGTCAACTCTAATTTTATTCGAATAAATGCATTTTTATGTTTTTGCTTATAAATTAAATTCAACTAAACTAAATAAATGATAGAAAGCATTTAAAGATAAAATTCACTAACTTAAAAGCCTAGGGTTATGATTTCATCGTCATTAATCTGAATTGAATAATTTATCGCATCAATCTCAATTTATTTCTCAAGTGATAGTCTAGAATTCCTAAATTAGCCACTAGCATCTCCCAAGGTCTAATGAAAATATCATCAATTGCTAACCCACTATATTCCTATGTGAATTACAACAATCAACAATTCATTAGGTTCTATAGATCTCTAACATGACTACACAAACCATGTAAGTATATTCCTATCTTACATGCAATTTATAATTTTCTACACATAGAACTAGACACATATATCACCTCCCGGGTCAATATGATTAGCAAATCATTCAATTAAGACAATGAAATGAAACTAGAAAGAAGATGAAGTTCTTCCCTTGTTGATGTCTTATTCACAAATCATGGAAGAATTCTCATCTTCTTATTCTCCTCTTCTTGTTTCTTGGCTTCTTTTCTATTCTCTCCTTCTCTCCCTCTCTACAAAAAATCTCATATCTTCCCCCTTGGAGGCTTTTGAATACTTGAAAATCACATGGGAGATGCCCTAAATAGGATAAAATAACAATTTTGCCCTTACTTGTCCTCCCGGCAGTGCCTAGGCGCTAGGCGCTGGCCTTATTGGAATGCCATGATTTTCCAATAGCTCCAGTGCCTAGGCGCTACTGTTCACGCCTATTAATAATTAATTTTTTTTTTAAAATGTAATATAAATGTAGATTTTATTACATTTAAGTGACATTCTTCTTTCATCTTCAAATCTACAAAATAAACACTAAAAGCGATAATAAAACTCACAAAAATTTTAAAAACTAATCAAAAAATTAAGCAAATGGTACTTAATTGATGGATATAAAATCCACTCATGAGGGAGCATAACTTGAACCTAGCAAATGAGCAAATTGATGATGTGTTATCTTCGTTATCCTAGCCTACTTTAGGTAAAGAAACTACTAGAGGACAACGGGAGCACTACGAACATTATTATCTATGATGTTTTCCAGAAGTTTGGAATAGACCATGTACAACTTGTCCCAGTAAATGCTATGTTGGGCTCACTCGTTTGGAAGGGGGGTATGCGCAATAAAAAATAAAATTATAAAAACTTCATGCCATAACAATTATAGCATTACCCCAGATCCGATGCAATTTTATCGATCTCACAATTTTGAATGGCTTTACTTATAAATAAAAAGGTTTCATTTTATACCTTTTAACATACTCTTATTGTTGTATTGCTAACCCCTTTTTGAATTCTGGTTCATAGGAATTCAAATGTCTCCTTTATAAAATAGTCCACATTTTGAGCAAAAACACAAAATCAGAACTCCACTAGCGATTCTGATTCCTTTTTTTAACCTAGTTTTTGGAGTTTGTATAGTGAGTATTAATTCTTAATATCAACTCGTGATAAAAGAATTGACTATTTTTAAATAAAAGATGGAATTATTTTATTGGAAGAAAAGATGGAGAAGAGAAAATAATTTTTCTCTTTGGTATGTGTGTTGGCCAAAATTTTAAAGAGTATCATGACTCTTCAAATTTTCAGCCATTAGGCTTTTATAGTAAGGGTCAAATTTTTCAAAAGTCTCACTATTGGTATTTTGGCTTTCTCTTTTATTGATTGGATAATTTTTGGTTGATCATAAAATTTATCAAAAATCCCCAACTCTATCTTTTGTATCATCCAAAAGATATGTGGAGATATTTTATCCAATCTAATTAGATATTTTCAAAAATATCAAATTCTTGAGACTCCATCTTCTTCCAACAACACTTGTAGGCCTCTCTAAATGGACCTCTTTAAATTGGATTTGGACTTTAATTAAATCCCACAATTAATCCAATTAATCGCTTAATCCCAAATTTAATTAAGTAATTCCATGTAGCCTATCTAATCAAATTAGGTCTAATTAAATAATTTAATTATTCAATTGAGTATATTAATTTAACAATTAAATTAATTTATGATCCACACAATTAATTGATCCAATCAAATAATTGTTCAACTCCAATTGGGTTTTCTAATCTTATTAGGTCTAATTAAATAATCTAATTATTTAATTGAATAATTAATTCAACTATTGAATTAATTTAAACCCTAATTAATTAATCTCTATTAATTAATTGGATCTAACTCCTTAAATTGATTCCTAAGTTAGAAATGTTTCATCCCAAATTGTGTCACCCTTTAGATTCCCAACTAAACTTGTAGTGGGCTTGCCATCTTCCCGAATCGATGTCAGACATCGTCTCTCTATAAGTCCTCAAATCACTATCCAATGAGAGATTCACTTCATTTTTCTCTAACAAAAAGTCATACCTCTCAAGTGGCTTTGAGGTCCTTTCAGATCTCCTAGTAGGTTGTGTGTCAAAAGACCCTGCCTCAGCTGGTTGGTCTATTGCTTATGTTGGGAGGTTCTATGGTTCTTGAACTTCTTCAAGTTCCACAACTTCGCCATTTCTATCCAATAAAAACTCCTCCTCTAAGAAGATGACATTCCTCGAAACAAACATCATTTATTTTGAAGAGTTGTAGAAATAGTATCTAATAGATTCCTCTAGATACCCCACGAACTTGCATAAGTTGGATCTCATATCCAATTTATCTCCCACTTGCTACTTCACGTAAGCAGCACACCCCTATATCCTAAGGTATTTGTAAAAGGGTAGTTTCCTACATCATATTTCATATAGTGTTTTGGGCACTGACTTTGATGGCACTCTATTTAATATATATGCCACCGTTTCTAGAGTATAGCCCCAGAATAAAAAAGGAAGTCTAGTGAAACTAATCATTAATCGAACCATGTCTAATAGGGTCTGATTCCTATGATCTACAACTCCATTGAGTTGAGGAGTAGCAGAAGGGGTCCACTGAGAGAGAATCTCATTTTCTTTTAGAAAATCTAGAAACTCTACACTTAAGTATTCACCTCCTCTATCTGATTGAAGAGTTTTGATACTTAGCCCAATTTGTTTCTCCACTTCGCATCTGAGTACTTTGAACTCTTCACAGGCTTTAGATTTGTACCTCAAAGGTAGATATAATCATCGGTAAATGTTATTAAATAGTGATAGCTCCCATGAGTACTAACACTTAGTGGCCCACATATGGATCAAATATAATAGATCTTTGGCTCGCTCCACTTGTCTAACAAATGGTAATTCAGTCATCTTTTCTTTAATACATGATTCACACATTAGTATTCCTTGGTATTTCGGAAGATTGAGCAATTAGGCCAATTTGTAAATTCTCTTTTTAGAGATGTGACCTAATCTAGCATGCCATCAGAATTGTGAAATACGATTATCTAATTTCCTTTTATTTTGTTGAACGTAGGGAAAAGAGTTATGTAGAGTAATAAAATGTAAAGCATTAATCAATATGCCAAGGGTAATCAAAATCGAATCTCTAAAAATAGAACAGTTCCATATTTTATTGAAAAAGTAAAACCTTATACATCCAAAATAGGAATTGAGATAATATTTTTGACTATCTTTGGAACATAAAGACAAATATTTTAAAGTAAAACTACTCTATTTCCTAAAGCTAAGTTGACCTTTCTTATGGCTAATGTAGCAACTTTTGCTCTATTCCCCAACCGCAGAACCATCTATCATCTACTTAGCTTCCTGCTTTTTGCTAACACCTGCAAATCATTGCAAAGATGAGACCCACAGTTGGTACCCATTACCAAAGAAACATCATTAACTAATAAGTTAACTTCAACAAAATAAACACTTGAACTTTTCAGGCTCGCAAAGTACTCCTTCTAGTTTATCTTCCAATGCCCAGGTTTGCCGCAGTAATGACATTTGTTATTGACTTTATTGGAACCCTTTTTGAGACCCCACGAGCTGTCTTCATGTTGTTGGCCTTTGGGAACCCTTCCTCTTTCCCTTTTTCTTCTTGGGCTTAGCAGCCTTCGAGTTGGAAGAGGATCCAACAAGCATGACCGTCTTATCCTTTTTCATAGTGGACTCAATCGTCATCAACATATTAACTAGCTCTATAAGGCTAGTTTCCATCTTATGCATACTGAAGTTGACAACTTAGCTGTCAATCAATAGAGGCAGAGACTGCACGATGAGATCATTATAGAGTTCATTATCTATAATGACTCCAAGGGACTCGAACCTTTCTATCAAGCCTATCATCTTCAATCCATAGTGAGGGACTGAAGAGCCCTCTGTCATACAGGTCTTGAAAAGCTCTTTCGACATTTGATGTCTCACCTGTCTAGTATGTTCATCATACAAATCATGTCGGTGAATATAGATATCATGCGCATGCGCATATACCTTGTGTTGCCTCTGCAACTCATTTGACATCGATGCCATCATATAACATCGCCCCTACAAATCATCCTTGACTTGTTATCGATATTTTGCAAGCTTCTCCTAGGTCCTATCTACCGGCGGACCTGCCAGTGGAGGAACATCGAGACATATGATCTTTTTTCAAATTGTAAAACAATCTTGAGGTTCTTAAACCAATCGACAAAGTCGGGTCTAATTAATTTATTAGTATCCAGAATTGAAGCAAGTGGATTTTTGGCTATTTTTATAAATTATTTACAAAAATCAAAATAAGATAGAAAAAAATGAGCATTCTTTCAAAAACATTTTCATTCATAATAAGGTCTTTGGTTACAAATGTCTCTCATTATTTTATTTGAATTCCGTCACCCATAATGGCAATTCGGGATATCATATTTTCTAGTGGGCTTGAGGCCCAATCAATATATCGTGCGTTCCAATTTTATGAGCCCATAAAATATATTGATAGGTGGTTAACTTTTAATGATTGTACCTCTATACAACCCTCAAGATGTTTTACCTCACTTCTTCCCATATACCCTAATTTTATGAGCCCATATGGTACTAAGTGTCAAGAAAGACTTATAAAATCTCCATTTAGATGGAGTACCAAAACATTCCATGACTCATGGCTAGGGTAGAGACGAGTCCATCCCACGAGCATCGTCATGCTTAGTAGAGATTACAGCTTTTCATTACAGACCATTCCACACTTATGACCAATAACTAAGTAAGGTATCATCGTCATGTCATCTACTTTTGATGGTAGACATGGATTATTAGATCCAACCCAATTTTGTCCATATTTGCTTGAAATCAAAATTTTAAAAATTTCTTTACTTGATTTTAATTCAAGTGGGGTTATTTATTTTAACCAAAACTTCATCAATTTTAATCTTAATTTATTTAATGTGTTTGTGTTCAATTGATAACAAGTATATCATATGAAAACATTAAATAAACCCTATCCATACATCTAATACACTCATAACTTGGATGATCTTGGGTTAATCCTATACGATCCATTTGAGCCAAAAATAGATTTAGGTCAATCTAAGGGTAATAAAATAAAAATAGAAACTAATTTCTATTACATGAATATATCCCATACATTCATGGGCCTTCTCTTACTTCTTTTTCTTGGTCCTTCTTCTTGTCCACCAAAAATAAAAAGAAAAACCTCACCCTATTCTACTCTCATTTCAAAAATGTAAAATACATATAAGGAAAGAATAAGAAACTCGCATACCCTATTTTAAAAATTCAAAAAATTAAATAAATCCAATCACATTGGTCATAAAGGCTCCATGATCATCCCATACAGACCCCATAAACATATCTCATGAATTTATTAAAGCATGTAAATTTACCATCCATTTTACATTGCAATTTCGTGACTTGGGATAAAATCTTATTTTTTAGGAAAAACCCATTTTTTTCAAAATTTTAAAATTATCAATTTAATTAAAAAAATCTAAAATTTATGCACACTAAGATAGGTTTATTACCTATATTATAATTTTATTTCAACTACTTATATAGAATATAAACATTAGAAAAGTGGGGTATTCGCAGTTACTGATCCAAGAAATGTAAATAATTAGGTCCAATTAAATAATTTAATTATTTAATTAAATAATTAATTCAACTCCTTGAATTAATTTAAGCCTCCAATTAATTGATCTCCATTAATTAATTTGATTCAGCTCCTCAAATCAATTCTTATAGCTGTGGTTAACCCTTGTGTGTGACCCTTTAGGTTTACAACTAAGCTAGTTGTGGGCTTGCAACATTTACAACTTATGAATAATAATTATTTTGATTAATTAATTTAATTAATTAATTCACTTGGAATTAACTCCTTAATTTCAAAAATCTCTCAAGTCATGGTAAATACCTAACAAATGTATCATGACTACCTAGTCTTAAGTGAATTAGTCAGTGAACCTATTTCAATTACGAGTATCATACACGTAAGATTCTTCTGTTATCTAATCTCCCAATTGAGTATAGGACATTGATTATAAGTCGAAATCTTAATTGACTCAATAACTTTGATTCTATTTCAAGTTGCAATAGCTCATAATGAATCATTAGAAAATCTCGTCTAACATTCATCCTTGCTTGACCAAGATTTCTGAGTCATGAATTATGAAAATATAGGAGATTCACTTATTTTACCAGACAAGTAATAGATTTTTGTTGGCTACTCATTAACATCCATATATTTCAATGCAACATTCAACGTATCCCCTTTCTGATTGTGTTCTCTTGGAACATCATATGGGGAACAAACTGATTTGACAATGGTGTTAGAAAGTCTAATACCTTAATTATTTTTTTAGTGGTGCACTATCAGTCATTCGCCTCGACAGACCAAAAGAAAACGTTCTAATACTCAACCCCTACATGTCCAAGATACAAGTGATGATTAGAGAGGGCATAAGAACTTTCTATTTTGGCATGATTGTCTTCACACTGAATAATATAACTATTTGTGCAAAAAAAATTCGAGTATAATTATCATAAAAATATATTAACCAAATAACAAAATCAAAGTCCAAAACAACACCCATCATCAATCAAACCACATTATTCTTGCTTAATTTTAATCATTGAAGTTGGAAGAACCTCTACGACTTAAAAAAATTAATTTTTTTTTGGTAATTCACATTTTTTTGTTAAAAACTTCACGAACTTGCTATGTTATGCAAAAAATAGGGATGTGTCTCAAGAGTGTTACAATAACCTTTTACTCTGCTATCATTTTTTTCATGATTTTAATGGACTCATAAGAAAATGCGCTTGATTTATTTATTTTTAAATAAAATACTAGAAAAACACACATTGATCATACAAGTTATGATATCAACTATCCCTCTCCCCAACCTAATCGAGACATTGTCCCCAATGTAAAAAATAAATAGGAAAGTAGAGTTTAAAAGATATCACCTGAAGTGTGACTAAAAAAAATAAAGCTAAAACAACACAAAACACACACTATTAGATGAAACTATTAATAATAAGTATCACAGACTGAAAGTCAAATTTAATTTATTTTTTCGACCATTATTCCTGTTGGACCAATCCACATATGCCAAGGTTGGATCAAATTCTGACATATATGCTAGAAGTTGACTAGTCAACTGGTCAGGTGTCGGAGCAGAAATGAGGATTTTTCTCGCAAACGATGAAATAAAACACTTTTTCACAATATGATCAACAAAAGATAACAAACCATCATAAAAACCATTGAGTTGTGCCCAAGAGACAACTTGGAATAATTTCTCAAGTGTTCCATAACCGCCACGTAGAATGATGAATACATTCGTATTGTTTAACATGTTAGACTTTCTGTCATGAATATGTGACACTTTTAGCTCATCTCCGATGGTCATACCTCTGATATTTTGTATTGTTAAAGATTTTGGGATAATTCTCAGAACTTTGACTTCTTTTATATGAGTAGAAATAACAACACTCCCCATTAACTCCAAACTGCTTCCCCATACACTAAATGAATTTTTCTTTCTGCTAAATTTCTACCAAGGTTATTGGCTGCTCCTATAAACTAACTATTTTTTTCCTAAATTGGATCCACAAAAGACACAAATGCAGTTGAATTTGCGAGCCGAAGAAACTTTATTTTTTTTATTTTTTTATTTTTTTATTTTTGAAAATAAGTTGTGCAAAAATAGAGTGAGTATGGTGCTATGTTTTTTTATTTTATCAGAAAGGTTGAAAATAATAACACATAAAATTTAAAATTACCTACTTATATGTGAATGTACATGTAGTTGTCATTGTGACTCAGATCTTCATCTGGTTTTACATCCAGTAATAGTTTAAACACCATCTATGGGTCGAGAATATGTTTTCCATCTAATTTTTTTATAAACTAGCAAATAGGGTCTTTTAATGTCAGATTCCCAAGACAAAAAATCTCATATTAATTTCGAAAGTGATCCTATAAATCAAGAATTGCATGTTGTACTAATTCACATGAATGCGTCGTAAGAGTCAATATAATATGATCTAAAGACTCCTTATTTAGTCCATCCATAATAAATTTAAGTTTATCTTCTCGATTTTAAGAGACCATTCCTAAAGAACGACACTTTGTGTTGCAAGTTCATCTAGCACAATTGTGACAAACTTTTATTTTTTCGCCATTCATTTTTTGAATATGTGCTTTTACCAAAATCATGCATGTATCTAATAAGCAAATCTGGAAACTCATGTGAAAACTCACATGCTCTTACCTTTGCTTCAGTTATCCATCGTATGTCCTTTGGGATGCCATTGTGCATAAGCATTCTTAATCTTTCAATCTTGATTTTATAAATTTTTAAAATTGCATTTCTAGGAAGAAAATAAAATCACTTCTTGATAGTTAAAAGAATGTCACCCATTTTGAAAAGAACAAGAAAATATAATGAGAAAAGCAGAAAAACTTTGTATAGAGATTTCAGTTGTTTGGGAAACTGACAAATCTGAATGTAATAGCCATAGAGTACCATTATCTATCACTTAACTAGGAAAAGAAAAAATAAATAGATAAATAAAAGAAAGAAAGCCTTCAAAATAAATAAAGTCACAGAAAATAAGTATATATATATATATATATATACAACACTAATCATAAAAAGGGTTAGAAAGAAAAATAATTTTCTCTTGTGAAAATTGTTTTTCTAGAAATAGTTTAACTCTTTATCCATTTAATTTGAATATGTTACAATTTTTAGGATTCTCAATTTCAATCGCTCCATAAGAATTTGAAACCAGTTCTATATGTCCAAAGTGTATCGGTAAATCTAAGAGACCAATCTTTATAGTTTAGGTTAACTGTCTTTTCAATAATTTATTTTATCTCCCTATTTGCAAGTTCAACTTGTCCATTTGTTTGAGGGTGATAAAGGATTGCAACTTTATGTATGATTCCATATTTCCTCATTAAAGTTCAAAAAATTTTATTACAAAAATATTTTTCTCCATCATTGACAATAAAGCGAGGAATTCCAAATCGACTTAAAATATTTTCTTTCAAAAATTTTATCATTATTTTGTGATCATTATTTCGATAAGGAATTGCCTCAATCCATTTTGAAATATAATCTATGGCAACCAATATGTAAAGAAAATCAAATGATAATGGAAATATTCCCATAAAATCAATACCCCAACAATCAAAGATTTCAATTACTAGGATAAGGTGTAGGGGCATCATATTTCGCTTTGAGAGGGACCCTAACTTTTGACAATTTTAATAACTTTTGTAGAAAGTGTTAAGTGCCTTTGAAAAGAGTTGTAAGATTCCATATGCTTCTAAATGACAAAATTTTATAATATTACCTATCTCACTGTCAGGCATACATTTTCGAAAGATTTGATTATGACAATATTTGAATAGGTATGAATCATCCCAATAAAAGTTTTTTACCTTAGTCAAAAATTTCTTTTTATATTGAGAGTTCCAATGCGATGGCATCTTTCTTGTCATAAAAAAATTAACAATGTTAGCAAACCAAGATAAAATAAAAATATTAAATAGTTGTTTATCAGAGAAAGTGTCATTAATGGGTGTAGTTTGAAATGAGTCATCAGAAATAAGTCTCGACAAATTATCAACCATCACATTCTCTATTCCCTTCTTATCTCGAATCGTAATATTAAATTCCTGAAGTAAGAAAATCCACCTAATCAGTGTGGATTAGGTGTGGTTTGACATCTTTTTTTGATAAAAGATATTTCAAAGTTGGATGATCACTAAAAACAACAACTGGTGAGCCAACAAGATAAGATCTAAATTTGTCCAATGCAAAAACTATAACAAGTAATTCTTTTTCAGTTGTTGTATAATGCAATTGAGCACAATTTAAAGTTTTACTTACATAGTAAATAACATATGGTTTCTTATATTTTCTTTATCCCAAGACAGCTCCAATAACATAATCACTAGCATCACACATTATTTCAAAAAATAAAGTTCAATCTGAAAGCTGCATGATTGGAGCAGATGTAAGCATGCTTTTAAGCTTAACAAAAATATTTTCATAATTTTTAGTCCATTAAAAAATAGTATCTTTTATTAGAAGATTACACAAAGGTTTAGATATTATACTAAAATCTTTGATAAATCTTCGAGAAAAACCAGCATGTCCTAAAAATAATTTCACCTTCTTCATAGTCTTTGGTGTTGACATATTGGTAATTAACTCAATTTTAGATTTGTCAACCTCAATATCTTTTGATGAAATAATGTGTACAAGAACAATACTAATTGTTATCATGAAATGACATTTCTTCCAATTGAGCACAAGATTCTTTTCTTCATACCTGATCAAAATATTTTCTAAATTAGATAGACAATCATCAAATGAATTACTAAAAATAGAAAAATCATCTATGAAAACTTCAGGAAAATGTTCAACCATGTCACTAAAAATACTAAGCATGCATCGTTGGAATGTAGCTAGTGCATTACATAATCCAAAAGGTATCCTTCGATATGCAAAAGTATCAAATGGACATGTAAAAGTTGTTTTCTCTTGATTTTCAAGTGCAATTGCAATTTGATTATACCCATAATATCCATCTAAAAAGCAATAAAATTCATGTCCTGCAAATTTTTCTAAAATTTGATCTATGAAAGGTAATGGAAAATGATATTTTCTAGTAATTGAGTTGAATTTCTTATAGTCAATGCACATTCGCCAACCAATAACAATCTTAGTTTGAATTAATTCATCATTCTCATTTTTTACTATAGTAACTCCAGATTTCTTAGATACAACTTGAGTAGGACTTACCCATTTATTATAAGAAATATGATAAATGATTCCATTATCTAAGAGTTAATTACTTCATTTCTCACTACTTCTTCCATATTAGGATTTAGTTTTCATTGTATTTTTCTAGAAGGTTTAGCATTTTCTTTTAAATAGATGTTATGTGTACAAATTAAAGGATTAATACCTTTAATGTTAGCAATGGTCCATCCTAAAGTATTCTTATACATTTTTACAGTTTTGATCAACTTACCTTCTTGAGATGCATCAAGTTTGAAAAAAATTATTACTAAAAAAGTTTCATTCTTACCCAATGAAGAGTATTTCAAATCAACTAGCAAAGGTTTCAAATCAACCACGGGAGCTTTAATACTTGATGGAATATATTTTACTATTGATGATGAAAGTTCTTCAAACCTTAGTTTCCAAAAATAATTTTTTTATACCTGTGAAAATTCAGAGAGAGTATTAACGTGTGTCTTTTTACAAATACTTTTACTTCTAAAACAAGTCTCTAAAGAATCTGAAGAGTTGGTGGTAGTAAAGTATTCATGAACAAGTTCCTTGATTGAATCCACTTCCTGTACTTCAACATCTTCTGCAGGTTGCTTACAAACATTAAACACGTTTAGTTCCAAAGTCATATTTCCAATGATAACTTTAAAATACTATTCCTATAATTGATCAAAGTATTTAAAGTTGTAAGAAAAGGACGACCCAAAATAATAGGAATTTGTGTATGTGTTTGTGCAACAGGCTCTGTGTCCAAAATAATAAAATCAACTGGAAAATAAAACTTATTAATTTATACCAACACATCTTCTACTACTCCTTTTGAAACTTTAATCGAACGGTCAGCTAGTTGGAGTACAACAAAAATTATTTTAAGTTCTCCCAAACCTAATTGTTCATAAATTGAGAAAGGTAGAAGATTTACACTAGCACTAAGACCAAGCATAGCACACTCTATTCTAGTATTTCCTACAATACATGAAATGGTTGGACAACCTGGATCTTTGTACTTGGGTAGAGTGAATTGTTGAATGATTGAACGAACACTTTCAGTTAAAAGTGTCTTCTTTTGTACATGATGTTTTCTTTTGATTGTACACAAATCTTTCAAAATTTTGGTATAAGGTGGATCTTACTTGATTGCATCCAATAATGGAATATTAATCTTGACTTGTTTAAAATTTTTAAAGATTTCAGCATTTGAGTTTAATTTCTAAGTTGCTTGCAATCTTTGAGAAAAAGATGCTGGAGGTAAATATTTTTTTTTTTCATCATTTTCACACTTACCTTCATCAAACTTACCTTCATCCTCAAGACTATTTCCATTCTTCATTTCTGGAGATGGATTAGAAGCATTCTTATTGGGATGAATAGTTTTATCAATAACTTTTCTATTCCGAAGAGTTGTGACTAAATTAGCCTCATTGACTGAATTTTCACTTGAACAAGAAACATGACACTGAGTGGAAGGATTATGTTGAGGTTGAGTAGAAAATTTACCTTTTTCATGAGTACGTAAAAAAGTTATCAGTGTTGAAAGTGTGCTTTTGATCTCATTGATAGCTTGTGAAGTCTGATTATTGATGTTGTTTGTCCATGCATAAATACTTGCAAAGTCTCCTTAAGGGATTTTGTATGTAGAGTTGGATAACAATAAAAGTTTGGTGGTGTTTCTGAATGCAGCGGTTGGACACGGTTGTCATCTCGCTAACTAAAATTGGGATGATTTCTCCATTATGGATTGTAAGTTTCAGAATATGGAGAATGAAAAGGTTTTTTGAATGTGTTCATGAAATTTGTTTGTACTGGAATGTTTGGACATTCATTGGTGGAGTGCCCTAAAAGTTCACAATTGCTACAAACTTCTTCCTATTGCACAAATTTGATTTCTTTTACTTTTTTAAGTTCCATGACTTCAACTTTTCTTGTTAAAC